>PVJH01007964.1:0-88689 GCA_004026705.1 Nesogale talazaci | reverse complement strand
TCCCCTGCCGCAGGCTCCGCGATGATGAGGAGGAGGAGGCTGATGGCGAAAACGCTTCAGGCTCAGAAAACGAAAGTGAAGGTGAAGAACGGACAGAACAGGGCCCTGAGACCCGAGAATTTCGTAAAATACGTTTTAAAAATTTTAAAGAACTCAATGCTGCGGTCCGAACTTATGGGCCCAATGCTCCCTTTACCTTGTCTGTTTTAGATGCAGTCTCCCGAGGGGGCCATATGCTTCCCATTGAATGGATACGGGTAGTACAGGCAGTGTTGACTCGCGCCCAGTTTTTGACATGGAAAGCTGATTTTTTTTGATAGGTGTCAGTCCACTGCCGCCTTAGAAGTAGACCTTTGCAAATTGGCCTTAGGGGCCGACCCAAGCTGGGGCACACCGGATACCTTTTTACCCCAGGTGCAAGCGCCCGAGTTAAGCGATGGCAGTAGTGACCCTGGGTGCAGTACTACCATTCGTCGGGCTGTATTAAACCTGTCCTCCGGTGGAATTTATGTTTGCCCAGGAAATCACCGCGACCGCACTAAGGACAGAAAGTGTGGGTATAGCCCTGATTATTACTGCGCTGCATGGGGCTGTGAGACCACTGGTGACACATACTGGAATCCCTCCTCTTCCTGGGATTACATTACAGTTAAAAGAAAATATCCTGTTAAAAAGGTCTATGCATCAGGCGAAAATCCCCTTAATTCCCAGTGCGGCTCCAGCTCCTCCCTTAAGGGCTGGTGTAACCCTTTAGTCATCTCCTTTACCGATAAAGGAAAGCATCATGGGACGGCCGTGGTCATGAGTGGGGTCTTCGATTGTACAAGGATGGAAGAGACTTTGGGCTTACCTTCCGCCTTCAATTAGAGAAGTCCCCTCCAAATCATTCCTCTCCGTCTGCAATCGGCCCTAATCGGGAGCTTCATCAAAGCGGAAGGCAGGGCAAGGACCCCGAAAATCAGGCCAACTTCTGTCACCGCTAATTCCGCTTCTTCCCCGGATCTGTTCCCGCAACCCTTCCTGTTGGACCCCCCTCCTCTGCCAGCCTATACTCTCCTTAGTTAATGCCTCCGTGCAGGCGCTCCGTAAGGCTAACTCTACCTTTTCGGAAGACTGCTGGGTCTGCTATTCCTCCTCCCCCCCGTTTTATGAAGGAATTGCCCATTTCAGCAACCTTACATTTACTAACAATACCTCCCTTTTACGGTGGGGCATTGAGAACAAACAGGGCCTCACCCTTGGGCAAATCTCTGGCCTGGGCTTATGCCTTTTTGGGGCCACGCATGAAAGCCCCAGTCAGCTTGATGAATATCTGTAACCAAACCATTGTTGTAAATACCTCCTTTCAATATGTTTCTGTACTAAACAATTCCTATTTTGCTTGCTCCTCTGGACTAACCACCTTTATAGTCACAGCAACCTTTCTTGCAAACAAGGAATATTGTGTAGAAGTTACCCTTCTTCCCCGCCTAACTGTTCACGATTCCTCAGACTTCCTACAGTTCTGGGAACGCGGAACAACACAGCATGGTAGAAGCAAGCGTGAACCTATAACCGCTGTAACCCTGGCCGTCATTCTTGGGCTCGGGGGAGTGGATGCCGGAACTGGAATAGCCTCCCTGGTAAATTCTAATCAACAATATATGCAGTTAAGCGCAGCCATAGACAAAGACCTTCAGGCGTTGCAAACAGGACTCTCAAATCTCAAGGACTCAGTTGCCTCTCTTGCAGAAGTAGTCCTACAGAACAGAAGAGGGCTAAATCTTCTTTTTCTGCAACAAGGTGGGCTATGCGCAGCTCTTAATGAAGAGTGTTGCTTTTATACTGACAAACTGGGACTTGTTGAGAACAGCCTACAAAAGGTCAGAGAAAGCTTAGAAAAGAGAAAAAAAAGAAAGAGAACAGCAAGAATCATGGTATAAAAATTGGTTTTCTACCTCCCCCTGGCTTTCTACCCTGCTCCCAAGCCTATTGGGACCCCTTGTAGGTCTCTTATTACTCCTGACATTTGGCCCCTGGACCTTCAACAGGCTAACCAGTTTTGTTAAGTCACAGGTTGACTCCGCGTTTCGCCATAAGCCGGTCTCAATTCATTATCATCAACTTGATGCTCAGGAACCGGTTGAAGATTTGTCTCCCGACCTTGACCCCATAGGTCTTCAGTTCTCTACTCTTGCACCTTTGGCAGAAAGCCCCTGGTACCTGAGACTGTGGAGGCGCATGGAACCAATAAGCTACTGGCTCCCGGAGTTTAAAGACTCCTGCTGAGGAACGGCCCATGACGGGAATATTGTAGTCCCGCGACCCAAAGGCACACCCTTAAGCAACAGATTGAGACCACTCAAGCAAGGCCCCGACAAATTCATAATTATCGCTTAAAAGTAAGCGAGCTTAAACAGAGTGGCACACATGACTAAAATGTAATAAGACCCCCTGCCTCCGTGAGCTGAACTTGCAGCCAATGACGGGTAAGATCAGGAGCGCTCGTTACCAACCTAAGACAGGTCCTGGTCACATTAGAAGGCCATTGACCGATGACGGGTAAGGACTGAGTGTGTGTCCTGGCAACCTAAGACAGGCGGAGTTCCTGGGAGGATATTATTTAAAAAATAAAAAGGTCTTGCTCAGGAAAGCGCGATAAAGTCGGCTCCCTCTCTCAGGTGCTGGGCGCGGAGGCCGACTACATAGCCTAAGACAGGCCTTCCTTTCAGCCACCCCCATTCTTTTATTTAACAAAGAAGGGGGACCTTTGGACAGGTTTTTGGGAAAACCCAGTCCCTGGAGAAGGATATCATACTTGCTAAAGTGGACGGACAGGGAAAATGAGGAAGGTCTGCAACGAGGTGGACTGACACAGTGACTGCAGCAATGGGCTCTCACATCAAAACAATTGTGAGAATGACACAGGGCCAGACAGTGTTGTGTTCTGTCGTGTGCAGGGTGGCAATAAGTTGGAACCAATTGGCACCCAACAACAGCAGAAATAAGCAGTTAGATTTTCTTTCTTTTTCAAAATTTTATTTACTGGATCATGTGGGAGTTCTCTTTACAGGTTTTTTTAGCAGTTTTATTCGCCCTTCATCTGCATGTCATACAATTCAGTAATGAAATCATATGAAGATGGGTTACATAATTATTCATATTATATTACATAATTATTCATATTCAATACTGAAACATTTTCGGCTGAGCCCTGGTGGTGTAGTGATTGTGCGGGGGACTGCAGCCCACTGGGATGGAGGTTCAATTCCAGCTCCACAGGAGCAAAGGCTGGACCTCCTATTCCCACCACCAGAGGGCAGTGATGCCCCACCCCCCCAAAAAACAAAAAAACAAAACAAAACAAAATATTCTCCAGTTTCACGGCTTCTCCATGTATAATTGAATGCCATTGGTTATCCTGTTTGTGTGGCACACCCATTATTACTATAAACTCGATGCTGCTTAAGCAACATCTCTTTCTCCTTCACTCATAGTCACCCATTTTACAATTATATTTTTCTCTTTCTATTAGTCATGTTTGTCATAGGATATGGAATTTTTTTGATGGAATTGGAGTGGCTTAGGGGTTTTGATTTGGGAGCAGACTGTGAAAATAGTTCAGTGAAGAAGGGGTATTAATCTATAAGCTTTTATCACATTATTCTGTTTTGATCTGATTTTTTTGGCATCACTGTCTCCTGGTGGTGGGAGTTGATCTGATTTTTGTTTTTGGGGCATCACTGCCTGTGGTGGTCGTGGGCACTACCCAGTGCTGCTCCTGAGAGCCGCTGCTGGATTTGAACTGCCAAGCCCGCAGGCCACAGTCCCGCACTCAACCACTTACGCCACCGGGAGTCAGCCTTTTGATCTGATTTTGTTTTGTTTTGTTTTTTTGGGGGGGGAGCATCACTGCCCTCTGGTGATGGGAGTAGGAGGCCCAGCCTTTGCTCCTGTGGAGCTGGAATTGAACCTCCATCCCAGTGGGCTGCAGTCCCATGCACAACCACTACACCACCGGGGCTCAGTCCCATTGATCTGATTTTTTTTTTTTTTTTTTACATTTTATTTATTTATTTATTTGGGCATCACTGCCCTCTGGTAGGAGTGGGAGGCCCAGCCTTGCTCCTGGAGAGCTGCTGCTGGATTTGAACCACCAAGCCAGTGGGTCACAGTTCCGCATTCAACCACTACGCTACCGGGGCTCAGCCCTTGATCTGATTTTTAATGACTCCATAAGTTAATTAATTTTTATGATTTAGCTATTCAGCATGTCTCTTTTCTCCTTCATATGGTATTATACTGTGATTTCAGGAAGATAATGGTCACAGAGCATGTGAGAGAATGAGAATCTTTGTAGAGACTATGAATGTACCTTTTAGGCCTTTCTTATAAATAAAGAAATATGATTTACCTTTCAAACTGGTATTGCAATCACTTCAATATGAACTTCAACAGTCATTTCTGTTATGACATAAATATCAACAGTCTGCAAAACATGGATGATACAATCCCACTTGAATTGCAGGTCAATCTAAAGAAAGCCAAAATTTCAACAATTGGACCAATAGACCACATTGTGATAAATTAAAAAAGTTGTCACCAATTTTATTTTCCTTGGTTGTATTATCAACGTTCATGAAAGCTGCGCAGCCTTGGGTAAATCTGCTGCACAAGATCTCCAACGTGTTGGAGAGCAAAGCTGCCACCTTGAGGACAAAAGGACATCTGCTCCGGGCCCTGGTATTTTCAAACCTCTCACAAACACGTGAAAGATGAACCGTGACTACGTAAGATTGATGAAGAATTGTTACATTTGAAGGGTGTTGGCAAGGACTGTGGAAATTACAATGGACTTCAAGAATAACAAATCTGCTGGGGATGAAATCCAGCCAGAATACTTCTTAAACAATGGGTTGCAAGAAAAGGAAAATAAGGAAATCCTTATTTATTCTTACCGAATTTTCTTTTCTTGTTAAGTTAGGCAGATATATAATTAGTAATTCTGGGTATGTAAAATGAATCCTAAGTATGAGCTTATCATTGTTAGATGCCACCTGGCTGGCTCAAATTCATAGTGATTCTATGTACGTCAGAATGAATCACTGCTCCGTCCTGTGCCAACACCACCTCTGTGTGATGATGGAGTTCATGGTTGCAACCACCTGCCATTCTAGCTCTCGACTGGCCTTCTCTCCTGACATGATGTCCCAAATATGTGAGACAAGTCTTTCCACTCTTACTTCCAGACAGTAATCATTCTACCTGCATTCCCTTGACATTATGTTCATTCAATTGGCAGTTCTTTGGACTTTCAATATTTTTCACCAACATTATAATTCAAATGCATCATTTAAAAATTATTTTTATGGATTGTCTAACTTTCACACGCACGTGAGGCAATTGAAAGTAGTATCCCTTGAGCCAAGTGCATCTCAGTCTTCAAAGCGACACCTGTGCTTTTGAGCATTTTAAAGAGACCTTGTGCAACTGAGATGCCGCAGTCAATACTCATGAAAGTGGTCCTCGTTATTTCTTGATCACCATTTCCATGAGGATTGATTGTGGAAATCAGTAAAATGATCTCACTGTCAACTCAGTGCCATCGAGTCCACGCCAACTTATACCGATCCTAGAGGACGGGGTGGAACTGCCCCTGTGAGTTTTCAAGACTGTAACTCTTCATGAGAATAGAAAGCCCTGTCCTTGACAAATACAATTTTTTCTCTAACTATATGAAAGTCAAGTGACATTTTTTTTTGCTTCTAGAAACTGGAACTATTTGCCTTTCCTTGTTGCTTAAGAGGGAATATGAAGCAATCAAATGAAAACATGAACTGTTAATTGTTTCTTTTTCATCATAAAGAAGCTTATTCATCATGTAAATAAATAAATTTATTTACACATCATAACAGATCATGACATTTTTAATTTGGTTCTTGGTAACCTGACTACTTGATTCAGAAACTGAAGCTGGAATCTAAGTCCTACTTTTTGCTGTAGGATATCAATGACATAACTTCCTCAAAATACAAAACACAACCAAATGACAGAAAACTCATATCTATTGAAAATGTGAGGGAATGGAATGGACCAGCAAAGAGACAGAAAGTCACAGATGGGTCCAAAAGAGCCAACACATTTTCATTGGCACAGCAATTCCCATATTTCTCCCATGGACCCATAAAGGGCAAATAAACTAGAAGGAAAAATCAGCAAAGATACAGAAGATCTAAACGACACAATGAACAATTCAGCTTCACAGACATATACAAGACACTGTCCCCACAGCAACAAAGTATACATTCTTTTCTAAAGTCCAAGGTCTTTTTGTTTATCAAATAGACTACATTTTAGACCACGAGGCATGACTCAATAAAACTGAAAACACTAAATTAATACAAAGCATTTTCTCTGATCACAATGTTATAAAAGCAGAAACTAGCAATAGGAAATATGTAGGAAAAAAATCAAATGCATAGACGCTAAATCCACATTACCTAGAATATAACTGGATGGTGGAATAAATATATCAAGGATGAAAGAAAATTATTCCTAGAATCAATTTCAATATTGGTCATTCCCTAAGACAGAACTATTCCTGATGATCTGACACGTGTTACAGACACAAAGAAAAAATGAACCTAGTATAGTCTTAAATTGCCAATTGCTGAGCAAACTCAAAGGTGAGAGATTTGAACCAAAGTTCAATGACATCCAAATCCAGAACCCTAAAATAGCAGTCATCAGCTTCTTTGGTTTCAGATCTGAGTCCAAATGTTTACTGAAATTACTTTAATCTGAAAGTGTTTAAAGTTTTGTTTATTTAGTAGAGTTTCTAAGTCAAATCCTTCTAATGTGACCTAGG
Source organism: Nesogale talazaci (assembly GCA_004026705.1). Classification (NCBI taxonomy): domain Eukaryota; kingdom Metazoa; phylum Chordata; class Mammalia; order Afrosoricida; family Tenrecidae; genus Nesogale; species Nesogale talazaci. Next base: position 81,842 of record PVJH01007964.1, on the reverse strand, counting down.
GAAAATGTTGTACACCTCAAAGAGATAAAATATAAATTTGAGGTAACTTATAGCACAAAGCCCAGGACACCACGAACTGAAAAGAGCTAAGTCAAAAATGCATAATACTGTGTGCATATTGGGGGTCCATTAAAGTCATGTTCAACCTTTCCCCCAAGGTCTCATACAGTATATATCCCTACTATTCTATGGGGCCAAGAAGTCCCTGTAAAATAACTCTGATTCCACATTGCACAAAACAGCTACCCAGGAGTAAAAGTAACTTGTTAGGACTCAAAATTAACCTGTATAAATGTTACAGTAGATATACAAATCATAAGCATGACTATTCCATAATTAATAAAACTGATTATGTTGTTAAAAACACTAATTTTAAAATAAATGAGTGGGAATGAATACCTTGGGAGAGTGAGTTGCTGGACATGGGGCTGGGACATCAAGGGCAATTGACATCATATAATCCACAAATTTAATGTTGTACTGCTGCATTGGTGAATAGCAACTTCAGCCTTAAAAGTATGCAAGTGCCATCTAAGGTACAACTAATGGTCTTTCCCCATTCAAAGCAAAGACAAGAGGATAAAGAAAAATAGCACATGAAAGTAGTCAGTCTATAAGGCTAAGGAACCTCATGAACTACTACCTGCATGATATGTAGCGCAAAATGACCAGGTGGTACCCAATTACCATTGCTGACTGCTCTGCACAGGATCCTAATTGGAACTCCTGGCCAGAGGAAGAGAAACATGGGACAAAAACAAAGTCATAAAGAAGATCAGGTGAAGAATATGATAGAGTCTGATGAAATCTCTGGGAATATGGCCGTTAGCCTAATATCCTTCAGGTTAACTGGATCCCATAATTCAACTTTACAGACAAATGATAGATGAGCTATAAGGTGAGCAATAGCATGAGGATTGTGCATTAGAACAATCAACCACATCACACCAAGAGCTATTTGTCTACAGATAACATTCAGTAGGCAGGAATAGGAAAGAATGAGACATGGCAAGGGCACAGAGAGGACGTGAGAAGAGTGCTGTTACATTGTAGGCATTGCTATTGATGTTCCACAATAACGCATGCATGTATTGTTGAATGGAAAACCAAGTGAGAAAAAAAGAACAGAAAACCTATTGGCTCTGCAAGCTTTCACCTCAATGACAATAACATGTAAAAACTGAGTAACAAAGCATCAAGTTAAACAAATTGCTTTATACATGGTAGGAACTGCACTTCTAGTTTTGTCATAGATGAGGCCAGTGTCTAATAAGATACAACTCACAAATCATGCTAACAGAATCATAACATGTGTGAGTAAAATCATAATTCTATTTTTAAGTGGGTGTAGATGATGGAGGAATGCTCATCTTTTTAAGGTACAAATTATCAATAAAGAGGGCAGAGATACTGGAGCATATTCCTAGTGTAGTCGAATAGAAATCATGAACTGAATTACATGAATGATTTCTGAGTCCAGAAACGTCAACATTGAGCTCTAAGTTCTGTGATCATATCAAACTTATGCAAATTATCTAAAACCAGCTTCTTTTTACAAAATTAGCAGTCACAGAATGAGGAATTTAACTCTTATGGAAAATTGGATGCACTAAGGATGGGATTGAAAAATTTCAACTTCTGATAGACAGAAGTCTACCTGCTCTTCATATAAAAATAAGGGCTGGAAAAACTCACTTTGTAGATTATCAACCCAAACCGTTGACATGCATTTTTATAATATTTTCAAAAGATTAAAACTTACCATTACAATGTTAGATGTAAAATCAGCACCAATGGACAGAATTACTTGTGCTCTGACCAACCAGTAAGAAATATACCTTTGGATAACATAAAGGCACATAGGCTATTTTTTAATATCTTTGAAAATCTTTGCAGATATAACATAGATAAAGAGACTTGAATTTACAAAACCAGCATCATTGACTTGACTATTAATGTTGTGGGATAAGAGGATCTATCATGTAAATTGAAATCTAGACACATAACCCTTCTCCCCCCCCCACCCCCACACACACACAACATTCAGGACTAATACCTTGGTAAATTACAGCCTTATGCACAATATTAACAGTCAGATATGAAACTATTCCTACAAGAATGCATTATACTTATATAGATGTTTTGGTTAGTGATAAACTTAAAGTAAGACTAAGTTTGAGTTGATTCTTATGCAATGACAATTTGGAAACCATAGAAAGGTATGAATTAATAAAAATGAAGATAAAAGAAATAGTCATTGCCAAGGTGGCAAGAAATGCACTAAGCAATGACATGTTGAAATGTTCTTTAGAAAAATCATAGTCTGCAGTGTGAGGAATGCAGTAAAGAAGACAAAAAAGAACAGATATAGAATATTCACTTAAGAGGTTATTAATTTAGTGTAGATATGACCCAGATAGACCCAGTGTAGACTACATAAGGCTGTAAATATTTAAGGGAACAGGAGAGTCTCTTTCTCTTCAGAAAGGTTTGTGACTTTGAACTGTTGATCTTGTCATTAGTAGTTGAACACTTCCCTAACAATGATTTTATTTACAAATTCACTGTAGGTTTGTAAGCTTGTAAAAGAAGTTAAGAGGTTTCTGGTCTCATTCTGAAAGACAGTATAACATATTTGTTGCTTTGTTTTTCTTTTTAATTTGCTTTTTATTATTTATAATCCTTGGATAACACAGGGTGGTCATCTTTTTGAACAAATTACAGCTCACCTTGAAACAGTTTTACAGAGAAAAATGACATACATTTAACAAGGGAATGAGAAATGCTAAGTTTAATTCCAATACTTTCATTAATTAGCTTACTTTAGGTTGGTAGTACTTTCTTTTAAAATAAAGTATTTGAAGGTATTAGATTCTAAATTCTTTTATTGAATACCCATCTGTAATTATTAATAACTTTTACTGAAAATTTTCATAGAAACTGCTTGGAGTAGAATTAAATGTACGTATAGGATGCAAAAATTAGTAGATATTATAAGAGTATTAAATATTTTAAAGCAGTTCACATAAATCTTCACTGTAGTCGAGCCCTTGTGGATTAGGCAGAACTGCATTGTGTATGTAAGCCAGAATCTGTAATATGTTAGTCTCTGTGTAAAGGTTTTTTCACAAGAATTGTATTAGTACATTTGTCAATATTTATGATAAATATGCAAGGAAAGTACTGTATTATAAGAAGGCTAAGTACAGTCCTCATCCTTTATCTGGTGAATATGTGAGTTTCAATGTAGTTGTTCTTGTAGGTACACACAGACTGCCCATTGGGTCTTAGGCAGTGCACAAGCACACATCCCGAAGGACTGATGACTCACAGTTGTTATGGGTGAGTTTATCAGCTTCCCTAGGGGACAAGAAAGAATCCCTAGACCCTAAATTCCCACCACTGCTTTCCGTTGAGCAATGGCTAGTGAAAATAAAGGGAGGACAAATCAATCTATTAGTCTTGTCTTTTCCTGTCCAAATAGTTCCTGGGTTGGAGTGTCCATATTTTTATATTTTTTCTGTGTGACTGTCAGAGGAATCTTTCTTTTATCTCTTTGAACGTGTTCCCATATTAGGTGAGTACTGGCTGCTTGTAGGAATTTGGTTTGGATTAGGATTTGGAGACAAGGAAGAAGGGATTGAAGGATTTAGATTTTCAATGATAAGGATTGACATATAATTTCCTCCCTGGGGTACAGAAAACAGAGAAGTGGGTGAAGGGAGACATCAGATAGTATACCAAATGACATAATAATAAAAATTTATAAATCATCACAGGTTCAGGAGGGAGGGGAGACTGGAGAGGGAGGGGAAAAAACAGGACCTAATACCAAGAACCTAAGTAGAAAGCAAATGTTTTGAGAATGATGATGGCAGCAAATTTACAAATGTGTCTGGCATACAATGGATGCATGGATTGTGACAAGAGTTTTATGAGTTCCCAATAAAATGATTTAAAAAAATCCAGGTTTTTATGGTTCAGGGATCTTTTCTCCCCTGAGAAACCCCCTTTTAACAAATGAAGTCTGGTTTCTGATGGTTTGATAATGCTCCAATGAGTTAGCAGCAAATGAATAAATGAGATGGACAGATATCAAAAGGGTAAAGCGTGGCCACAACTAGTATTCCTGCAATTTCTATGTAAACATAGGGCAAAAGTGCATGATCCTAAGAAAAGATGTAGAATAAAATACTGAAATGTGTGTTTCTTCCTGTGTTCTCTTCTTCATTAGTTTGACTGATAAAAGGATAAGGATAACAAAACAGAATTCAGTAACAATTCATAACACTTACTTCAAGTTTTCTATATATGAGGCATTGCAACACGGGTTATTTTGTGAATAAGCCTTATTTTGTTAGTAATTATAAGAAGACTAAGCCCTGGTGGCGTAGTGGTGGAGTGCGGGACTGTGGCCCACGGGCTTGGCGGTTCAAATCTAGCAGCAGCTCTCCAGGAGCAAGGCTGGGTAGCTCCCACGACTACCAGAGGGCACTGATGCCCTCCCAAAAATGGTAACAATAAGAACTAGTATTATATATTTTTCACACACAAAAGAGAAGCTTCTTACTACATTCTGGAGTTAGGATTAAAGTACTTACCTTTCAGACATCAGAACATATACTCTAAATAAACATATTCTTCAGGTAGATTTGGGCACCTGCTTGTGTGTATGCCTATTATAATATTATAATCACAACTACTAAAATTAACAATAATTCTTCATCTCACATGATACCTAATTCAATGTCCAATGATTCAGTAATTATATTCTCTGCCTGATTTGTTTAAACAATTCAATCTGCATTGCGTTTTGTTACTGTGTTGGTAAAAACACTATGTCACCAGAAATCCCATTTATTATCAGATCTCTAAAATTTATTTATTTATTTATTTATTTATTTTTAGTAACATATTTTCCCTTAACAATTTTTATTGGCATAAAGTTCAAATACTACACAATTCAATAAATTAGTCATATCAAGACATTGTGCAATCATCACAACAATCAGTTTTAGAAAGTTTTCTTCGATCTTGTACTCATGATTATTAGCTCCCATTTCCCCTTAACCTCCCTTGCCATACCTACAAGGAACCATTAATCCAGTTACTATCTCTAGATTTAGCTATTCTAGATTTTTTTTAATTCATTTTATTGGGGACTCATACAGCACTCATCTTAATGTATACATACATACATACATACGTTGTGTCAGTAGTTACATCTTTTCTGGGATGGGGTGGGGTTCTTTTTTTTTTTTTTTTTTTTTGATTTGTGAGAAGTAAGCCAGTTTTATAGGGCAAGCAAGCTTAGGCAATTAGCATATCGTGATCTTCAAAATTAACAAGTGAATGGCAGCACAGCTGCAAGTCAGGCTTCAGAGGCCAGGGCTGTTTACAGTTACAAAGGCGACAAATAAAATTTATTTATTTATTTATTTTTGGGGGCATCACTGCTCTCTGGTGGTGGGAGTAGGAGGCCCAGCCCCACTGCTGGAATTGAACCTCTATCCAAGTGGGCCACAGTCCTGCGCACAACCACTACGCCACCGGGGCTCAGCCCTAAAATTTATTTTAATCTACAAAGGTATTTTCTTTATCTAACACAGAGCTCTTATCCTTAAAAAATAGCACTGACTTGCATAAATGACCAGACTGATTTGTCTTGTTGACATATTTCACATTATGGATCTATCTGATTGTAGAATGATAGTCCTGATAATTTCTTTTCTCAATGGAGAGTCACATATATGTTTGTGAATTTCCTTGCATATCTGTATGAATATGTGGTGTTTTTGTGTGGATAGAAAATAAAAATGAGAGAACAACTTCTCCTACATAAGAAGGATAAATAATGACCCAGAAAAGCTATAAAAGTGTGTTTCAAAGGACATGGTTACAGGATGCTTATTAATATTGTTGAATATGTTAGTACTACAGGAGAGTGTTCCAAATGAAGACTGGGTAGCCCAAAAGATCTCTAATGTTGGTGACGAGTGAGCTCTTGGATAAGACTAATGAAAGGAAGGTACATGAACATTGAAACACAAACACTTAGTAGAGATAGAAATTGGGTTGCACCCTTCCATGACCTACAGCATCTGGAACAAACAGGCACCATACAAGAAGTGTGCTTTTACTATACATAAAGAAAAATTCAGGGCGGGGGGATGATCTATTTCTCTTTTGCAATGTGTAGAAAGGAAAATACATTTGAATTTAACCCTTGGGATTAAAGATCTTGTGAATCCTTGGCCTTAAAACTGTGACAAAAAGGAGAAATAAAGGAGAGGAGATTGATGCCAAGAATCTGAGGTATAGGACCAACATGTGTTTCATTTTTGAGCTGACCCTGGAGCCCTTTGTTTCTCTGTCTGGAGATCCCTAGGGCATCCATTTTTTCCTGCAGTTGTGTGAGATATTACAGAAAAGAAGGGAAAATGTAAAGTCTGGTATTTTAAGGGGCAGATGCAAGTTATTTGGAAATTTGCAAGATATTTGGCATTGACTGATCTATTCAAGAAATATTTTGCATCTTTTCACTTTGTGATCAGTGTCTCATACAAGTAAGTGAGGGAGAGACTGAATGTGCGTGTGTGCATTTTTGCATGAGTGAAGCCTTCAGAGTGACACAGGCCATCTTTATGTTTGTGTAAGCTTATGTGTGAGTTGGATGTATGAGAGAATATGAATCAGGATATGCCTAAAATGGTAATTTTATATTGTGCTTGAATCTGAAAGATCATGTGTCTTCATGTCTTTGTTGCAAACAAAGAGAAGATAAAATTATGTTCAAAAAGGAAGGATGCTCCTTTTAGACAAAAACTTGACTGCTAATGCTACTAAATTCAAATTATTAGATATCAAAAACATGCATTTTAGGGTGGTGGAAATAATTCCTTAAAGGAGCAAGGTAGTACAAGTCTAAGCTCTAGCTATTTTTTCTCTTTCATAGCTGAATTGTGAATGATAGCATACCCAGATAGAGTTTGCTTCATATGAGTATTTTCCACAGTTTTCAGTAACCTGGAATTAAATTAGTATGTGTGAGCTGACCTTAACTAGTGAGATCAAGATGGAAATAACACAATGGCAAAGGAGATTTTTTTTATAGATCATTTTATTGGGGGCTCATACAACTTCCATCACGATCCATACATACATCAATTGTATGTCGACCACATTTGCACACTTGTTGCCATCATCACTCTCAAAACATCCTTCCTGCACTAGGCCCCAGCTTGGACCCCTCCAATACCAGCTCCCCATATTTACTCTCCTTACCCCCTGCAACCCTTAATAATTTACAAATTGTTATTACTTTTTCACATCATATGCTGTCCAATGCGTCCATTCAATCACTTCCCTGTTGCTCATATCCCAGAGAGGAGGTTATATGTAGATCCCTGAAATTGGTTCCCCCTTTCTATTCCACCATCCTTCCACACCCTCCAAGTATCACCATTCTCACCACTGGTCATGAAGGGATCATCTATCCTAAATTCCCCATGTTACTGGATCCAGTGTGCATCCCCTGGTCTAGCTGGATTTTTCAGGTAGAATTGGAATCATGATAGTGTGTGGGAGGAAGCATTTGAAAACTAGAGGAAAGTTGCGTATTTCATCTTTACTACTCTGTACCTTGACTGGCCCATTTCCTTCCTGCAACCCCTCTATAATGGGATGTAGCTTCACCTATGGATGGTCTTTGGGTCCCCAATCTATACTCCCCCTCGTTTATAATAATATAATTACTAGTTCTTTGATACCTGAAACCAGTTCCCTTCAACACAGGCTGGTGTGCATCTTACATGTCAGTTTTGTTGCATCTGAGTTGGATGGCCGCTTGTTTACTCAAGCCTTTAAGACCCCAGACACTATATATTTTGATTGCCGGACATCATTAGCTTTCTTCACCACATTTCCTTATGCTCACATTTGTCATCAACGTTCATATCAGGAAATTAAGCAAGCAATGTTATGATTTTTAGTTCTTATAACATGATCCATCTGGTCCCACAAGCTGGTGTGCTTCTTCCATGTGGGCTTTGTTGCTTCTGAGCTAGAGGGCTGTTTGTTTACTAGCAAAGGAGAGCTTATACAATGATGACTGCAAGGACATATGCTACATACAACTAACCTGTGGTGAAATGTGTCCTATGTTATATTATCCTATAACCAATGGCAGTATATAATAAAAATGCGTGGTTTTAGTTAATGTAGAAAATTCTGAGAAGTATGTAAACGGTGGGTTTGTCTACACCTTAGAAATGAATGATTCTGTTTAATTGAGATGATTGAATTTATGGGGCATGTTTTCAGCGAGCATGCTAGTCTCAACTTCAGTTTACTCTCAAATGTCTTCTATCTTCAATGATAAATGATATGGTCCCTTTATTTGGAGAAGTTTAATAATGGTGAATTATTTAAAGTTAGATTGACTGAAGTGACCCTCACTCTCCTGTATAACTCTTCTTCCTTAGGACCTCAGAGTTGTGTCATACCATTTTGCAATGGTGGTTTTCAACTTGAGCAGGTACAGTTCAGAACCTTTCACTCTGGTGGGCATCCCAGGTCTGGAGAAATTTCACGTGTGGATTGGGATTCCTTTCTGCGGCATCTACATCATTGCTGTTGCGGGAAACTGCATTCTCCTCTACCTCATCACAGTGGAACGCAGCCTTCACGAGCCCATGTTCTTCTTTCTCTCCATGCTGGCTGTGACTGACCTCATCTTGTCCACAGCTGTTGTGCCTAAAACTCTCAGTATCTTTTGGTTTGGGGCACACGAAATTACCTTCCCTGGGTGCCTTACTCAAATGTTCTTTCTTCACTTCAGCTTTTTCCTAGACTCAGCCATCTTGATGACTATGGCATTTGATCGCTATGTGGCCATCTGCTCTCCCTTGAGGTACACGACCATCCTGACTCCTAAAACCATCCTCAAGATTGTTGCGGGCATCTCCTTCCGAAGCTTTTGCATCATCTTTCCAGTTGCATTCCTGCTGACCCGCCTACCTTTCTGCAGGACACACATCATCCCCCACACATACTGTGAGCACATCGGTGTTGCTCGGCTTGCTTGTGCTGACATTTCCATCAACATCTGGTATGGCTTTTGTGTTCCCATCATGACAGTCATCTCAGATGTAGTTCTCATTGCCATTTCCTACACCCTCATTCTTTGTGCTGTCTTTCGCCTCCCCTCACGAGATGCCCGCCAGAAGGCCCTTGGCACCTGTGGTTCTCATGTCTGTGTCATCCTTATGTTTTATACGCCTGCTTTCTTCTCCACTCTTGCTCATCGCTTTGGACACAATGTTCCCCGAACTTTTCACATAATGTTTGCCAACCTCTACATTGTTATCCCCCCAGGACTTAACCCCATTGTTTATGGGGTCAAGACCAAGCAGATCAGAGACAAACTCATCCTCCTTTTTTCTAAAAAGGCTACAGAATGATGGTCTGTTGTTCAGTGGGAACAGTGACATAAATTCATAGTGTACCTAAATATAGTATGAACAAAGGCACAAATGATATTTAAAGCAAGTAATGATTATAAATGTTTAACATGCTTATCAAAAATGGTTAACATACTTAATTTCTAACTGAAAAGTTAAAACCATGTATCTAAAGAGATGTGTCTTTTAAGACAATGCTTGGTATACTAAAAAAAAGGAATTTCCACTAAAAACCTTATAAAGCACAATTCTACATGGACACACATTCTTTTCCTTTTAATGTGAAGTGGCTTATAGGTTACATCAAAGAGATAACATTCTCAGCCAAGTTATACTTGATAGCACATTTTCTTTTAGATTATAGCATACATAGGACCTGTTGAAGAGAAAGAGGTGAAAACAGACAGCTGACTATCTTTGATTGGAAAAAAACAATATAATTTTCAAAGTGGAGATTTATCACAATGATAACAAACAAGCTATAGTGGTACATGAGAGAGGAAGAATAAACATACCAGGTCATGGTAAATGTGCTACTAGGAAATTAATTTTTGAGTCACTTAAGATAATAATATTCAAATCCAGTCATTGTTCTTTTAATGGTTTACTGTGGCTATGGTTCTTAAAATAAATTTTGGAGGTGCAATGGTTAGATGCTTGACTGTTAACTGAAAGTTTGTCAGTTCAAATCCAGAAGGAACTCTGAGGGAGACTTGGCAATTCCCTTGTGTACAGATTAAACCTGAGGAAACCCTATAGGCAAGCCCTATTCTGTCTTCTAGCATCAAGATCAGTTGGATCACCTTGATTGAACATAATAACTACAAAAATGGCTCTTACGTTAGGGTTGGGACTGATCATATCCTGAGCTCCAGGCCATACTGGGGAATCAAACTTCAGAAATAGTAGCCAGGGGAATATAATCTCTGAAAATAGCTGGAAATTTCTTAAAGGCATGAACTTCTCACATACCTACTTCCCACATACCACATAGGATTTGGCCTCAAACAATTGGAGTACATTTGGATGCTAAAGAAAAATGTAACCTTAATTCTCATAGGTCTTGAGGAAATAGACCGTGTCTCTCCAGGTTGCAAAAGAGAGTCAAGTGAAAGATACATTTTGGCAATATGTGAGTGACAGAATGATGGAAATATGACAAATCAACACATCTATGGAATGATACTTCCAAATACTTTTTTCCTTTAAAAATCATTTTCTTGGGGGCTCATACATCATTTTTCAGAGTACATAAATACATAGTGTGTCATGCTGCTTTGCATGCCTGCTGCTGTCATCATTCTCTGCACCTCCACTTTTCCACTTGAGCCCTTAACATCAACTTTTCATCTTTTCCCTTCTATCCTTGCACCCCACTCCCCCACCAATCCTCAGTATTTTATAAATTATTATTGTTTTGTCATAACTTATACTGGCCGATGTCTCCACTCACCCTCTCCACCAACGTCTGTCCTCTCAGGAGGAGGCTGTGGATGGATCCTTGTAGTTGGCTACCCCGCTCTACCCTACCTTCCCTCCACCCATCCAGTAGTTCCACTCTTGCTACTGGCCCAAATTTCTTAAATGCTATGATCAAAGAAAGCCCTTTAAGACCTAAGCATAGAATAATTAAGAGTATCATTTCATTAGATTTGTGATTTTCAATCATATTCTACCAGCATATTTCTGGAATTTTGCTGAGAAGCAGATCTCCAGTTGTGTGTGGGAAAGCTTCCCATCTTTCTTTGTCCACACTGTTGGTATCTATCTTCATCAGTCTTCTTCTGTGCTTTTGTAGTTGCTGTTCTTTCCATTTTATTGGGTGTTCTTACAACTCTTGCTACAAACTGTGCATTAGTTGTAGCTGACATATTTGTACATATATTCCATCATTCTTTCCCAGGCATTCACTTTCAATTGGGATCAGTTCCTCCTTTTTTCCCCTCCCCTGCCAACCTTTGGGACCCCCTGATAGATTGTAGATTGCTAATTAATTTCAAATCTTACTCTGAGCAACAGCCATCCAATTCTCTTACAAATATCTAGGTAAGATTTTATTGGAAAAATATTGCTACCAGAAAATATTGTTATAATTCATTCACTTGGAAAATAGTTATTAAAAATCTTTGATTGACTTTTATCACTATAAGTATTTAGGATAAAGCAGAGTGTTCAATATATATATATATATATATATATATATATATATATATGGCTGTGTTTTGCTTCCATGGAGTTACCTTCAAGGTAGAATTAGAGAAAAGATGCAAAATAATTAATAAATCATTTCAATGTATAAATATGCCCAATGACAAAGTCAAAGTGAAAAATTGAGGGGCCATCACTTGGGGAGGAGGCCATGGCACAGATGACAGTAAGTGTCAAGACTCTGAGCTGGGGCCACTTCACAGGAACTAAGGACAGAAATGGGGTCAGTGGGGCTAGGGTAGAAAAAATCTGAGGAAGAATGATGATAGGCAATGGGATCAGGTCCTGCGGGGCTTAGATCACTTAAACATCCTTCCTGGGGGAGTAAACTGAAACCCAGTGAAAGACCATGATTTAAACAAAAAAAACAGAGCGAGAAAATTTTGTATGTGGGGTGAGGATAAACTCTGAGAACCCGGGCCCATAATATCCCTGCAGCATACGTTCCTGTGAAATCAGATACACATTTCCCGGCATCGTGATATTCTCCTGTTAATAGCTCTCTGCTTTTCAGCTCTTTCTCCTTCCACTCGAAATGATTCTTAATGGATTTTTGCCAAATAGCCAGTTATTGTGAAGGTTCATAATAAATTTTAGTGCCTTAAGTTGGAGCATGATCATTCCTCTCAATTACTATGGATATTTTTGGATTTCCTATGACCCTCAACTTCATTGAAATTTTGTTTTTTCTCATCTATTCCTCATTGAATATGAAGGAAGACATCAACACAGGATAAGCATGCCTGTTGTGAATTGTAGAAATGGATATGTGAAGAAAATTGTTTTTCAGCACATTGTGTGAGGTGATGCGTCCTGGGACCCTGAGGTGCTCTAAGGAGACCTCGTGGTATACTGGGTGTGAGTTGGGCGGCTGAACCACAAAGTCAGCACTTCGAAAACACCAGCTGCCTCTTGGGAGAAAGACAGGGCATTTTACTCCCATAAATAATTATAGGTCTAGGAACCGACAGGGACAATTCATCCTGATCTATGGAATTGCTAAGAGCTGGCATCAACTCTAGGGTAGTGAAGGTTTAACACAAGGTCAGCAGTTTCCTCCACAAGTCCACTGGGAGAGAGAAACTGGAATCATTTTGTTCTAGTAAAGATTTGCTGCTTCATTAGGAATGGGTACTGGATGTTATCAAATGGTAGGACACACAGCTTCCAGGAACAGAAGTGCATATAATGACACCAGAAAGTTAGGGGGAGGGGGTAGAGGAAGTCGGTGTTGGGGAACCAATAGCATTGATCAAAATATAACCACACACTCCTCTACAGGGAAGAACAACAGAAAATATGGGGGAAGGGAGCCAGGGATTGATGTGAGAGATGAAAATAATAACAATGCACAATCTATCAGAGGGCTTTGAGGGGGTGGTGGAAGTGGAAGAATTGAACCCTTTACCAAGTAAATAGAAAGTAAATGTCTGGAGCAGAATGAGGGCAACCTATGTACATACATGCCTGATTCAACTGATGTATGGATTTTGATAAGAGTAGTTCGAGTCACCAATGAAATGATTTTTAAAAAGGACAAGAACAACATCAACAAGATGGTTTATCACTTCAGAAGCCCAAAGGACAATTCTAATCCATACTTTCACTGTGAGTCAGAATTGACTTCACTGTAGCGACGGCCCCTTATAGAAGCGTCATGGGGAGGAGATGATCCACTCAGGGTACAATGTAGCGACAATGAAATATGCACCTTTCCTCTAGTTCTTAAATGCATCCCCCCACCCTGCCCCATTCTCATGAGCCCAAGTCTACTATGACTAGACCAAAAGATGTGCAGTGGTACGGATAGGAACCAGAACCTCGGGGAATCTAGGAGAGATGATCCCTTCAGAACCAGTGGTGAGAGTGGTGCTACCGCAATAGTGCAGGGAAGATAGAGTAGAAAGGGGGAGCCAATTACTAGGATCGACATATAACCTCTTACGTGGGGTATGGACAATAGGGAACTGGGTGAAAGACATCAAACAAAATATGATATGACAAAATAATGTATAAATTGTCAAGGGTTCTTGAGGGAGGGGGGAAAATATGAGAAGCTAATACCAAAGGCTTAAGTAGAAAGCAAATGTTTGGAGAATGATGACAACAAATGTATGAATGTGCTTTGCCTTCAATAGATGTTTATATTGATTGTGATAAGAATTGCTTGAGCCCCCAATAAAATGATTTTGGAAAGGGAGAGGAATTAAGAGAGGAGGAACGATTTGCAATGATCGACACAACCATACACCCCATCTGCAGGGGGAAGGTCAACAGAAAACATGGAGGAAGGGAGAGAGCGGTTGGTGTGAGAGATGAAAATAACGATGCATAACTTCTCAGGGGGTTATTGGAGTGGGGAGAGGAAAAAGCCAGTTCCAAGGGCTCACTAGAAAGCAAGTGTCTAGTGAAGAATGAGGGCAACATTTATACAAACAGTCATGATTCAATTGATGTATGGATTGTGAGAAGAGTCTCCAATAAAGTGATTCAAAACAGAACAAAAAACAACAACAAAAATGATCTAAAGTAACAAGACCAACAAGGATTTACCACTTCAGAAATCAAAAGGGCAGTTCTAATCTAAAAGTTCACGATGAGTCAGCATTGACTGTGGAGGGGTGAGTTTTGGACGCTCCCGGCACTAGACGTTGTGCTGTTGGCTTAAAGGTCGGCAGTTTGAAGCCCTCAGGAGTTTTGTGTGAAAAAGATGAGGCTGTCTACTGTTCTGGGTAGTTTCAGAAACTGTATACAGTATCTCTAGGAGTCAGAATTGACTCGATGGGAGTAGTTTGTATTTTGGCTTGTCTCTTTTGGCTTTTTTTCATGGAAGACTTCTGTGTATTACTTAAAAATTGCCTTCCTCACGAAGATTTCATATTTGCCTCGAACAAATTTTCAGGTGCCCTAAATTGCATGCACTAGTCAAGGGATCTAGAAAGCTTAGAGCCCAGATTGACATATGTGTCCCACTAAATCTACCCATTATTTCAAAGGAGCATCTTTCTGTGGTCCATAAAATTTTATCTCATTGTCTACACTAATAAGTGTATCTCACATAATCCTACCCAAGTATTCAGAGGGAGATTAGTGTGTGTATATATATATATATATATATATATATATATATATATCCTTACTTCATGAAAGAAGTTCAGAAAATCTTTCTTTCAGCCTGCTTTCCATTAGTGTAAACAGAATGTATCAGCAAAAAGTTAAAGTCAATAATATCTAGGTCCAGAAAGGGTTGAAGTGTTCTCAGTCCCACACACGAATCAACGTACTTCTACAAGTTGGCATCATTGATTCTACCCAAAATAAGAATAATGTGCTCCAATATTCCACATGAATAGCAAAGTCATCCATAAGAAATATAGGTAAAGGCCCATAATGTTGCAGAAGCAATTTGGTGGCAGCAATTACATTTGCCAAATCTTACTTTTCTTTGAATCATGTTCATTATTGGTGGTGGAGTTTGCTGAAGTAGGACTGGAGCGAGGAGTTTTGATTTGCAAGATGACTGTGCAAATGTAATAAAGAATAGGTTTTATTCTAAGGTAAACATCTGTAACATCACTCTGTTTGGAGATGACCTTTTGGTGTCACTGTAAGCTAATAAAATAATTCTTAACAATTAAACATTCAGTTACTCTTTCTCCTCTCTATCTTATACTATAATTCTAGCAAACCGATGGATACAAGAGTGTGAGACAGGGGCTGAGCCCCGGTGGCGTAGTGGTTGTGTGCAGGACTGTGGCCCACTGGGATGGAGGTTCGATTCCGGCTCCCAGGAGCAAAGGCTGGGCCTCCTACTCCCACCACCTGAAGGCAGTGATGCCTAAAAAAAAAAAAAAAGAGTGTGAGACAGAAAGGGAATGATTAGAGAATGAGCATGTTTTAATGAAGCAAGTTTACATTTCAGGTCTTTCCTAAATTCATTATGTATAAAACGTCTCTGGTATATTGTAGTCATTCCAGCATATAAGATGTGATATAAATGGGGGGCAGTATAATGTTTGCTACTAATAAAAACAGTAAGCACTGATTGCTTACTCGATGAACAACCATGGAATCCCAGTGGGAAACGATAAGTATAAAATCTGCATCATCATGGAATTTGCATGCTGAAATTTACAAAAGACAATTAAGTAACTACAAAGCAGTAGTGATAAATGCTAAGTCCAGGATAACCCAATTATACAGGGATCACTTTTCACATAAGGTGGTAAAAAAAGAGCAGAAAAGGAATGATAGCAATGAAGAAAAAAATTGTATGGTGCATATAAATTTATAGTATATACATATAACTTAATAATATGAAATAATTTGTAATCTATTGTTTGCATTTTAATTACAGGCACAATATCATATTTATATAATAAATTAACCAGTCTGGGAATTAGGGTAAACTTGGTGTACAGTAACAAGAGGAATACAATAGGAAGAAATCAATTTCAATATGGACAAAAGAGACTCTGCTTGGAGTTGTTACTGAGTCATCACAACTCAGGTGCGTTTCTGTGACCGTCGCTGCTCATGGGATTAGGAAGCCAGTCTTTCTCCCAAGGAACTGCTGGTGGTCTCTAACTTGCAACTTTGATTATCCTGGTCCACAGTATAAGCACTACACCACTCAGGCTCCTTTAAGATGGATTAGAGACCTAAATAAGAAACACAGAGGTATAGGGGTCAACAGTGAGAATACTGGGACAGACTGAAGGGTCCTATTTCTGAGAAAACATAGACTCCCCAAAATAATGAAAGGAACACACATAGAGGAAAACAAAGTGGATTACTGAGACCAATTAAAAATGAAGATATAAATGAAAGCACATGCTATAGATTTTGGGGAAAATCTTTAGCAATGACACAATAGACGAGATTAATTCATTAAAATCTATAGTGTGGCTGAACGCATGGCTAGAACTTGGATACAAATCAAAACTTCAAGAATACACATTCATGGTCAAAATAATATGCAAACAGGTGTTTTGAAATCAAGGAAAGGACCTTAATATAGAATGTTATAGTGGAGTTTGCTTTGTCCCTGGTCTTAGCTTTGTAGATTGTATCTTTATAGCAGCAGGTTTTTTAGATAATGTTGTTTCAAGAATGTTACTTATCAAAAAAAAAAATTTGGAGTAAATGCAGCCAGTCACATATTCCCAAAGTTGAGTATGAATAAAAAGAAAGGACACAGCTTAATTCTTTGCTGTATGCCTGAGTAAGCTGTAGCCCTCAACTTTCTTACAGATTCATTCCGTGTGCTTCTCATTCCTCTGGGTCACAACATTATAAAACTCTGCAACATGCCAATAAGAAAAGAACAAATAATCCAATTAAAAACGGGCAAAGGACATGAATAGAAAAGTCACAAGAGATTTTACTTGAATGGCTAAGGAACTTACATGATATGCTCAATATCATCAGCCGTCAGGAGATGCAAGTCAAAACAGTGGCGAATTGCCACCTCACCCCCATGGCCATAACCTAATTAAAAGGACAACAACAAAAAACAAGCACACAGTGAACAGAAAATTTTGGAGAGGGTGTAGGGAGACTGGGATTCTTCCTTACTGCTTCTGGGCTTCTAGATACATAAAAGCATTTAGAAAGTGATATGGCACTGCCTGCAGCAAATGGGAATGGAAATGCCCTACACCCAAGAATAACTTTGTTGGGCATATTTTCCCAAGAGAGAAGCTACAGAACACAAGCAGCTCCCCCGTGTTCATGGCAGCACAATCACAACAGCAGGAAACTAGAAACGGCCCAATGTCCAGCAGTAGAAGAATGGATAAAGATACTCTGCGACAATTCTGAGATGATGGCGACTGTGTTACACCTACTAGAGGGACTGTGACGAAATCAGCCCAGGGGAGTTACTAAGAGGGAAATTCAGCACTGCCTGATCACAGGAGGAGCATCATAAAGATAACTTTGCACAGATCCACAAGGTTTGTAGGGTCTAGCAGCTTTTAGCTTACCATAGTAGAGGCCAGCTAGGTTTTGACCTTATTCCTGCCACTGTCTCAGCCAGAGCTGGGATCATTTGGAGCCAGCGCAGGGGCCTTATCTCAACACAGTCAGAACTTGCCTCAGTCTCTGGAAAGGGATTAAATCCTTGAAGTCCCAGGGTCAGGGATAGGGGTTCAGCTATATTGTTACTTTTGTGTCCCTCTTTTCTCTCTCTCCCCCCAGTCCCAGTGGGTTTTCCCCCCCCCTCCCTTTGTCTCTTCCATTTTCCTTTATACATCACTGCTGGCCTCCAGACCACTCCCCTTAGCCTAGGACATTTATGCTTACAATCCACCCAGCTGGATGAAGTCCACCCTCTGCAGCTTAGCCCTAGCCTTGGGAAAGCCTACCAACTCTCAATCATGGATAGCTTGCCCAATTTCTTCTGGGAGAATTCCTGCCTGTGTGGTTGGGGGAGATCCTATCTGTCCTCTGTGGTTCCATGAGACTGAGGAACCTTTGTCCCACCTGCCTTCCTTCTTGACACAGTGGAAAGCAGCTCAGTCAATACCTGCCACCATTCTACATTGCTGCAGGAACCTCTGCCCAACTTCTGCAGCAATCTACCTGACCAGGGTATCTCCACCCATCATTTGCGGTGCTCCACACCAAAGCAGGCAACCCACCAGCCTTCTGTGGCACTCTGTTTGCAGCAGGCACTCTCCTGCATGCCCTCAGTGGCAAAGCAAGCTGCCGTGGGCCATATCATCACAGCTCCTTTTGAGATCACCCAGTATATCACAATCCTCGTGGGTCCAGAACAACCCACCGAGTGTCCCCTGAAAGGTCCAGCCAACTTGCACTCCAAATAGCAGAATACTGGTTGACTAGGGAAAGAGTGAAGAAGCCATAGGAGGATAAAGTGGTAGGGAAATTTCATAGTGAAATTAGGTGCAGGCAATTTGAAGCAGGATTCCTATAAGCCTCCCAAAGAGCATCAGTGCTATTTGACTCCCTGGAAGATGGCACCTGGTTTCCTTAAAACAATGCAATGCAAACAATAGTTAGCCCCAACAATTTCAATGAAAAAACAGGAGAAACAAAAAACAACAGCAGACAATGTCCTGAACCTAATCATGTGTATAGAAGAAGCAGACATTGACCTGCCACAGAAAGAAATGTTAAGAATGCTGCTTGAAGTCATACAGGATATGACAGAAACAATACAGAAAAATGATGAAATAATAAAGAAAATAGAGTTTATAAACCAAAGGGAAACACAAGAGCTTAGGGATGAGATAACAAAAATCAGGAGCAGACTCAAGGACTTCACAAATCAATTGGGGGAAGCAGAAAACCGCACCAGTGACCTAGAGGATAGCCAAGCGTGCTTTAACAAACACAAATAAAAGTCTAATAAGATCATCAGTGAAACTGAAGAAAATGTGAGAGCTATGACTGATGTATGAAGAGGAACATTAGAATAATTGGATCAGCAGAGGAAGACACAGCAAAGAAGTCTTCTGCAACCATAGTAAGGGAAATCTTGGACGAAAACTTTCCCAGTCTAATGACTGTAAACCAGGCAACCATTCAGAGGACTGAAAGAACACCAGCTAGACAGAATTCTAATAAAAAAAATCACCAAGGCACATAATAGTTAAACTATCCAACTGAGAGGTAAAGAAGAAAATCTTGAGACCAGATAGGGAAAAGCAAGCAACCACATATAAAGGTTCCCAAATAAGAATATGCTCACACCTATCAGTGGACACTATGAAGAAGAGCAGAGATTGGAGTAACATATTCCAAAAATTGAAGGAAAATAACACCAACCCAAGAATACTCTACCCAGTCAAATTATCAATGAAGATAAATGGAGAAGTAAGAGTCTTCCAAGACAAGGAAAAACTAAAAGAATACTTTAGAAGCTATCCAGCACTGTAAAAGATGCTTGTCAATCCAGTAAGGGCAGAAGAACAGCACTAACCAAGCATAAATAAGAGACAACCTCATAGAACAAATCCATCCAGAGGACAACATAGAGAAAACTTCCCCAAAGATAGCATTGGCTTAAGAGTGGAAAGAAGTTAAGAATAAGCACACACACACACACAAACCCCCACAACACACTAATAAGAAATAGAGGTAGGAAAACACCCAAAACAAAGGTATAAGATGATATCACAGAGTCCACAGATGGAGATAATAGCCCTGAAACTCAATGGAGTGAACTCAGGCATTAAAAGACTGAGACTAGTAGACTGGTTTGGAAACAAACAAACAAACAAACAAGCAAACCATCAACCTGCTGCCTACAGGAAACACATCTCAAGACTGCAGATAAAAATAGCCTGAGAATTAAAGACTAGAGAAAAACATACCAAGTAAACAGCAATACAAAAGTAGGATTTGTGATTGTAATCTCAGATAAAATTGACCTAAAGATAAGTGCAAGCCATTAAAAGAGATAAGGAGGGACACTATATCGTTCTCAAGGGAGCAGTAGAGAAAGAGCCACTAAGCATTTTAAACATGTCTCTGAATGAGATACTTGCTGACTATGTCAACCAAACACTTTGAAAGATGAAAAGATTTCAAAAGAAATCACAACCTCAACAATTATAGTGGGTGACTTCAATATACCACTGTCCGAGAAAGATAGATCACAAGAAACTAAACAAGAAGGTTAGAGATCTAAACACTACAATTAAACAATTTGACCTGATTTATATTTACAGAACTTTTCATCCAATTACAAAGTAATTCACATTTCTTTTGAGCCCAGATGGCACATATTCAACGATAGATCACATGCTGGGGCATAAAGCCAATCTACATAAATTTAAGCACATTGATATTATACAGCCTTCTCTTTCTGAACACTGTGCCATAAGGCTGGAAATCAACCAAAGGAAGATGAAGAAAGTAAGAGCAAATAATTGGAGGATGAACTCTTTATTGCAAACGAATGCATACTGGCCCCAATCAGAGATGAAATTAGGAAATTCCTACAAAACAATGAGAATGAAAACATGACATACCAAAACTTTGGGACACAGCAAAGATAGTTACCAGAGGCAGTTTCATTCCAATACACACAGACCTCAAAAAGTTAGAGAAACTCATGATTGATATCTTGGCACAAAATTTATAACAACTAAGGAAGAGTCAGCTGAACAATTCTACTAATATCAAAAGAAAAGAAAGAATAAAAATCAAAGCTGAGATTCAGCACAGGTAAAATAAGACACTATGGAAAAAATTAATGCTGATTTGAAAGAATAAATAGAATCAACAGACCACTGGCAAGCCAAACCAAAGAAAAGAGAAAAGAAATTTCAATTGCAAGAGTGAGAAATGAAAGGGGGACATTTCTATAGACCCTAATGAAATCAAAAGGATAATTGCACAGTACTATGAAGCACCGTACTCCAAAGAATTCAATAACTTGAATGACATGGAAAATTCATGGAACAACAATCCCTCCCTAGACTATCCATGATGGGCATCAAGAATTTCAACAGAACCGTAGCAATAGAAGAAATAGACACGGTTGTCAAGGGATTACCAACAAAAAAAATCCCCCAGACCAGATGTCTTTACAGGAGAATTCCACCAAGTATTCAGGGAAGAACTGACACCAGTTCTACACAAACTCTTCCAGAATATAGAAAAAGATGGAAAATTCCCAAACTCCTTCTATGCAGCTAATATAACTGTGATCCTGAAATCGGGCAAGAATTCCACAAAGATCGAGAACTACAAATATCCCTAATGAACACTGATGCAAAAACCCTTTACAAAATACTGGCCAATAGAATACAAAAGTATATAAAACAAATAATTCACCATGACCAAGTGGGATTCATACCAGGCATGAAGGGATGGTTCAGCATATGAAAGAACATTATTAACATTCACCACATTGATTTGAAAAAGTGTAAGAACCATGTGATAATATCGATAGATATGGAAAAAGCTTTCAATGACAGCCAATACCAATTGCTATTTAAGGTACTCAAGAAAATAGAAGAAAAATTTCTCAAGACAACACATGTTATATATGAAAAGCTAATGGCCAACATGATAGTCAATGCAGAAAAGATGAACATAGTCTCACTGAAAAAGGAGAGCAGACAAGGATGCTCCTTGTCACCACTCTCATTTCACATTGTCTTGGAGGTTTTAGCTAAAATTCCAAGGCAAAGAGAAGACATCAAAGGTATTCACCTGGGTAAGGAAGAGGTGAAACTATCATTATTTGCAGATGATACAATTCTATATATGGAAACTCCTCGAAGTTTCACCAGGGGATTACTGGAAGCAATAGAGGAGTATGGCAGAGTGGCAAGATACAAGATCAACAAAGAGCAACTGGTTGGACTGTTATAGACATGGGATACTATCACAAAATGGAAGATAAAATAGGTGGTACCCTTCACAACAGTCAAGCACAAGTTAAAATATCAAGGGATATACCTGACTAAAAGAACAAAGATCTATATGAAAAAGCTACAGAACACTATTACAAGAAACCAAGTGCGACCTCAACAAGTGGAAGAATATCCCATACTCGTGGATTGGAGGACTTAATATGGAAAATATTAAGTTCTGCCCAAGGAAATATATGCTTAATGTAATCCTGATACACTTACTCTCATCTATCTTGAAAGAAATGGAAAAATTGATTGATTTTAGAGTATGGAGAGATAAAGAGCCCAGAATTAGCAGAGAACTCCTCAAGAAATGGACACCACTGGAGGGCTTGCTTTACCTGATTTTAGCACATACTATACAGCCACAGTGGTCAAAACAGCATGGCATAGGCATAATGATAGATACTCAGACCAATGGAAAAGAATAGAGACCCCAGACAAATGGAAAAGAATTGAGACCCCCAGAAATAAAAGCATCAGTATACAGACAACAGATATTTGATAAGAGTCCAAAAAATATCAATTGAGAAGCAGAAGCCCTTTTCAACAAGTGGTTTTGGAAAAAATGAATATATACCTATAGAAAAATGAAGCAAGATCCTTACCTCACTCCATGGACTAGAATAAACTCAAGGTGGATCACAGACCTTGAAGTAAAACCCCAAACTATTAGGGCCATCAATGAGGGAATTGGGACCAACCTGAGAATTTTGGCACAGGGATTACATAGGCTATCAGAAATAGGGAAGGATACAAACACAGAGGAGGCACAAATAGACAAGTGAGACATACTGAAGATAAAGCACCTGTATACATCGAAAGAATTCACCAAGAGATTTATAAGAGAGTCCATGAACTGGGAAAACATCTTTAGCAATGATAAATCAGATAAAGACTATTATTAAAATCTACAATACCTTGATAGCTTCCAAAAAGAGCAAAACTAACTTCCCACTGAGGAGGTGGGCAGAGGACATGAACAGAAGTTTCACAGAGGCAGAAATCAGAATGGCCAATAAACATATGAGAAAATGTTCCCAATAATTAGGCATAAGAGAAATGCAAATCAAAAGAACAATGAGATACCATCTAGCACCTTGAAGGATAGCCCAATTCAAAAAAATCAGAAAGCAATTAAGTGTTGGAAAGGCTGTGGGGAGGTAGGAACTCTTATCTACTGATGGTGTACCTGTAGGTATGTACAGCCACTATGAACATCGATGTGGTGATATCTAAAACAGATGGAAATTGAGCTACCATATGACCCTACAATCTCCCTACTGTACATATACCCAGAAGAGGCAAGCATGACCAGACATCTCTGCTCCAATGTTCATTGCAGCACAGTTCACAATCACAAGGAGTTGGAAACAGCCCAAATTTCCATCAACTGACAAATGGATTAAAAAGCTGTCATACATACATACAACGGAGTATTATGCATAGCTGAAAAGGAGTGATGAACGCATGAAGCACATCACCGCATGGGAAGAACTGGAGGAAATTATGCTAAGTGAAGTTAGGCAAGCGCAAAAGGACAGATACAACATGAGTCTGCCAAGGTAAGCTTAATTAAAAAAAATGCAAAAGGGGTATACAGAAATGCCTCTGGAGAGGCCCAGGTATTATGCAGGGACCAAACCAAATCCAGGGCTACATATGATACCCAACTGGAGTGGGGAGAAGGGGTGGGGCATGGGGCAGGTGGTGGTGGGTAGAGAGGGAATGGGGTACTCCACCCAAGGGGAGTATCGGGGTTGGGGGGCTGCCTCTGATACACTTACAGCAAGGGTTCAACAGGCAGCTATGCAGTGATAATTATTATTTACTATAATAACGTTATAGAGATCATGACAGAGAGAGAAACAGTAAGAGTCAGACATACATCACATCAGAGTAACATGCTCACCTCTGCCCAGTATGGTGGTCCGCGTGGAGATGGGGAGGGAGTGACATGATGAGGGAGAGGAGCTGAGAGCTCAGGGTCAGCAGCGAGCATCAAGAGTGAGTGTGGCAAACATTCATTTCCCCCCCTTTAAGTAGCCTATCAGGACATAATTTCTCTAGTCACCGGTCAGGACATGCTGCAAGCGGGGCAGTGGGGGTGGGGGGGTGGGGCTATCTTAAGGGCTATAATATGATAATGGTTTAGGGATGCCTTATGACAAGAGGAGAGGAATGTGATAAGGAGGGACTTCAGAGTCCCCGGGGTAGCTGAACAGGTCTGTATTGTTAGGGGTCATTGACAATGACTCTTGAATCCCACCCACAGGCCTCGAGGGAAGCAGATCACTATCCTAACTTGAGTCAGTAAAGCCCTCAGATAACTGGGGGCATCAGGGAGATGAACTATCTTAGCCTCATCATGAGTCAGACATAGACCTCACAAAATTGGGAGTTTCAGTGAGAATGGCTAGCACACTAAATGTTGGTAAATTTCTTGCTTAATATTTTGGAGTATAATAATTGTGGGAAAGTTCTGTCTTCATCCCACAGGGGAGTGTATTGTTTATATCTCCACAGGGGAAGAGGGGTCAAACTGAAACCTGGTTATCCAGGATTTGAATGCAGCATGACTGTATGGAGTGGGGAACCAGTGGAGAAGTCTGAGCACACAACTCCAATCCCAACTACAGGGGCAGCTGCCTCTCCCACAGGGGACTTTGCCTTGAAGGTTAGCACTGATGCTGCAGCTGGGGGAGTGAGAGATGCCTGATTAGAGCACAGGAGAACAAATGAAGGGGGAAGAAGGGAGAATGGAGTGCATCCTGGCCCGCCAAGTCTTCAGGACGATATTCCCACTCAGAGCAGCAAATGCACAGGGAGGAACACATGACCATCCCCACTATGAAATACAGCTACCCTCGCTGACCCAAGGCCTTTCAGGATCAACAATGGAGAAACAGGGTGAGGATTACACCCTGTCTGACACAGCCACACCATGGCAAAACACTGAGAGTGTGCAACAGAGCATGGAGTTTTAGATGGAATGCCAACGATGTACTTTGGGGCCGAGGTATGGCACCCCATCCAACTCAACCAGGGGACATTCCTGGAGGTCAAAAAAGAGACCTTGAACTATTTCCAGGTTTTTATATTGTTATTATTTTTATTTTTTACGTATATATAGGACTTTGTTTTTTTGTTGTTCTTATCATTCTTTTATTTTCTTTGGTTGCTTCATTTTAGGATGTCTTTTTTTGTACATATTGTTACCTCTGCAGGTCTATCTAGATAAAATGGGCTGGAAAAACGGTCTGGAGTTGAAAGCTATGGGAATATTGGTTCCTAGGTGGGGGCATGGGAGAAGGGGAGGTGGGAGAAAGGAGGTGATGTTGACTAGCCCAGGAATAATGGAATAACAACTCAAAATCAGTGACAAGGTGGGTGAGAGAAGGTTGATAGGGATTGATCAAGAGTAATGTAACAGAGAGAAAATACTGAAACCCAAATGGAGGCTGAGCATGATAGTGGGACAGGAGGAAAGTAAAAGGAAATAGAGGAAAGAACTGGGGGGTAAACAGCATTTATAGAGCTTTAAATACAGCCATGTAAATACGTGCATGTATTTATATGTGATGATGGGGAAATAGATCAACGAGCATATACTTATAGGGTTAGTAGTAAGACAGCAGATGAGCACTGGACCTCCATTCAAGTACTTCCTCAGTGCAAGAACATTTTGTTTTATTAAATTGGTATGATGCTCACCTTCCCGATACCATCACTGAAGACAAATGTGTGCATAAGGAAAGGTGGTGAAGAAAGTTGATGGTGCCAGGCTATCAAAAGTTGTAGTGTCTGTGGTCTTACAAGTTTGAAAGTAAACAAGCAACCCTCTAGCTCAGAAGCAACAAAGTCCACATGGACGAAGCATACTTGTTTGTGGGACCATGAGGTGTCAAAGGGATCAGTAACAGGCTTCAAGAACTAAAATTCATAACATTGCGAGCTCACTTTCCTGATATGATCATTGATGACAAATGTGTGCATAAGCAAATGTGGTGAAAAAAGCTGATTGTGCCCGGCTATCAAAGATATAGTCTTATAGGCTTGAGTAAGGAAGCAGCCATCCAGTTCAGAAGCAACAAAGCTCACATGGAAGAAGCACACCAACCTGTGTGACCACGAGTTGTTGAAGGGATCTGGTGTGAGACATCAAAGAACTAAAATTATATCATTACAAATGAGGGGGAGTACAGATTGGGGACACAAAGCACATCGATAGGTGAAGCGACATCCTCTTACAGAGGGGTTGCAGGGAGGAGATGAGCTAGTCAGGGTGCAGTGTAGTAACGATGAAATATGCAACTTTCCTCTAGTTCTCAAATGCTTCCTTCCACCCACTACCATGATGCCAATTTTATCAGACAAATTCAGCTAGACCAGGGGAGTTGGAAACATGGGGAGTTGGAAACATGGGAAATTTAGGACAGATGTTCTCTCAGGACTAAAGGTGGCAGTGCTGATACTGGGAGGGTGGAAGGATGGTGGAATAGAAAGGGGGCACCAATTTCAGGGATCTACATATAACCTCCTCTCTGGGGCATGGACAATAGGGAAGTGAGTGAAGGGATACATTGGACAGTGTACCATATAAAAAAGTAATAGCAATTTATAAATTATTAAGAGTTCATGGAGGATGGGGAGGAAAATATGGGGAGCTGGTGGCCTAAGTGAAGGGAGGATGTTTTGAGAATGATGAGGGGAAAAAGTGTGCAAATATGGTCTGCATACAATGAATGTATGGATGGATCATGATGGGAGTTGTATGAACCCCCAATAAAATCATTCATTAAAAAAAAAAAGAAAAAAGGGAGAGGGAAAGAGGAGCTTATACCAAGGGGTCAAGTGGAAAATATTTAGAAATGGATATGGCCACATGTGTACAAATATGCTTAATACAATGATGTATTGAATGTTATAGGAGCTGTAAGAGCCCCCAATAAAATCACTGAAAAAAAAAGAAAATGCTTTGAAAATGATGATGCTCTCATATGTACAAATGTGCTTGATACAATGGACGTATGTATAGATTTTGACAGGAGTTGTATGAGCTCCCAATAAAGTTATTTTTTTAAAAAAGAAAAAAAAAGAAGACAGGATAGCAGAGTATATTCCTAGTCTATTCCAATATAAATCATTAAATGAATCACCCAAAAATTATTTCTGAGTCCAAAAACATCAACATTAAGCTCTAAGTTCTGTGATTATATCAAACTTAAGCAACTTACCTAAAATCAACTTCTTTTTTTTTTGGCATCACTGCCCTGGTGGGGGTAGGAAGCCCAGCCTAGCTTCTGGAGAGCTGCTTCTGGATTTGAACCGTCAACCTTGTGGGCCGCAGTCCAGCACACAACCCCTATGCCACCGGGGCTCAGCCAATCAACTTCTTTTTACAAAATTAACCATCATAGAAAGAAGAATATAACTCTTATGGAAAATTGAGTGCACCAAAGCTGGAATTGAAAAATTCCTACTTCTGGTAAGCTGAAGTCTGCCTGCTCTTCATATAAAAATAAGGATTGGAAAACTAATTTTGTATATTATCAAACCAAACCCTGACATGCATTTCATAAAATTTTTGAAAGATTAAAACTTACCCTTACAATGTTGGATGCAAAATTAACACCAATGGGGGCTGACCCCTGGTGGTGTAGTGGTTGTGCGCGGGACTGCGGCCCACTGGGATGGAGGTTTGATTCCAGCAGTGGCTCCACAGGAGCAAAGGCTAGACCTCCTACTCCCACCACCAATGGGCAGTGATGCCAAAAAAATTAATACCAATGTACAGAGTTAATTGGGCTCTGACCAACCAGTAAGAAATATAATTATGGATAAAATAAAGACACAAAAGTTGCTCTTTTAATATCTTTGCAGATTTAACATACATAAGGAGACTTAAATATACAAAACACAACATTGACTTGGCTCTTAATGTGGGAAAATAGCTTTATCATTTAAATTGAAATCTAGACAGACAACCCTTACCCCAACACCCCTTCCCCATGTCCCCAACTTCTTAGTAATTTATGGCCTTGTGAACAATATTAACAGTCAGATATAAAATTATTCCTACAAGAGTGCACTATACTTATGTAGATCTTTTGGTTACTTTTAAACTTAAAGTAAGATTCAGTTTGGGTTGATTCTTGTGTAATGATAATTTGGAAACCATAGAAAAGTAAGAATGAAGGAAAATGAATATAAAAGAGTAATAATTGCCAAGGTCACAAGATTTACATTAAGCAATGAAATGTTGAAATGTACTTTAGAGAAAACCTAGTCTGCAGTGTGAGGAATGCAGTAAGGAAGCAAAGAACAGATATAGGATACTCATATATATTTAAAATTAATATACCATAGATAAGAGGTATTGATAGCTATGCAATGAAATAATGGATTCAGGAGGTATTTAAGTGGTAATAGTTACATAATGTTTTAATAAAAAATTCATGTGGTGGGCTGAGCCCCGGTGGTGTAGTGGTTGTGCGCAGGACTGTGGCCCACTGGGATGGAGGTTCAATTCCAGCTCCCAGGAGCAAAGGCTGGGTCTCCTACTCCCACCACTAGAGGGCAGTGATGCCTAATAGTAACAAAAAAAAATTCATGTGGTTATACAGGTGACAATTGTCTTGTTTAAGAGCCCTAAAAAAGGTACAAGCTCAGGAGATAGTGACTACGGTTTGAGACATGAAGGCTTCCATGCTAACGCGGAATATTTCACCAGAAATGTCTACCAGAATATAGACATCCATGTCTAATATCTACCCCCTCAGGTGATCATGTAAAGCAAATAAGGTCACTCATTCTTTCTACCATATTCCATTAGAGTGCATCTCAAAAAACTTTACTGAGTTCCAACCACGGAGTTTCCTGCAGGGTTGAATCATCCACATTGCAAATATTTGTGTGTGTGTAGATTTTATACACATGCATTTATTTTAATATGTAATGCTATATATTTAATATAATATATAATGCAATAGTGCATTATATATATATATATTTATGCTCAAAACTCACTCAGAGAGCTGATTCTGACCCAGATAGATCTAGTGCAGATTATGTAAGGCTGCAAATATTTAAGGGTACAGGATAACCTCTTTCTCTTGAGAATGGTTGGTGACTTTGAACCGTTCAACTTGTCATTAGCAGTTCAACACTTCCCTAACATTGATTTTATTTACAAATTCACCGTAGGTTTGTAAGCTTGTAAATGAAGTTATGAGGACTCTGGTCTCACTCTGAAAGACTGCATAAAACTATATTTTTAGTTCTATTTTTCCAGTGAATTTGCTTTTTATGATTTATAATCCTTGGATCACACAGGCTGGTGATCTTTTTTAATCAATTACATCTCATTTTGAACAGTTCTTTTTAAAATCCTTTTACAACTCTTATCACAATCCACACATACATCCTTTGTGTCAAGCATGAAACAGTTTTATGGATAAAAAAATGGCATACATTTAACAAGGGAATGAGAAATGCTAAGTTTAATTTCAATATTTTCATTAGTTAATTACCTTATTTGGGATTGGTAGTGCTTTATTTTAAAGTAATGTATTTGAAGATATTAGATACTAAATTCTTCTATTGAATACACATCTGTAATTATTAATAATTTTAATGAAAATGTTCACATAAATATCTTGGAGTAGAATTAAATGTACAGATAGAATGCAGTAAAATTAGTAGAATTACAGCAGTATTAAAGGTTTTAAACAGTCCATATAAATCTTCATTTTAGTATAGGCCTTGTGTTCTTGTGGCTTAGGTGGAAATGCTTTATGTATGGAAACCTGGATCTGTATAATGTTAGCTTCTGGGTAACACTTTTTCACAAGAACTGTATTAGCATATTTGTCTATACTTATGATAACAATGCAAGGCAAGTACTATATTATATATAGACTAAGTATAGCCCTCGTCCTCTGTCTGGTGAGTATGTGAGTTTGAACCTAGTTGTTCTTGTAGCTACACACAGACTGACCATTGAGGCTTAGGCAGCTCACAAGCACACATCCCGAAGGAGTGAGGACTCACAGTTGTGGGCAAGTTTATCTTTCTCCCTGGAGGATGAGGAAGAATCCCAAGACCCTAAGTACCCACCTCTGCTTTCCATTGAGCAATGGCTAGTCAAAATAAAGGGAGGACAAATTAATTTATTACTCTTGTCTTTTTCCCTGCAATGAGTTCCTGAGTTAGTGTCTGCACTTTTATATTTTATATATTTTCTGTGTGACTCTTAGAAGAATCTTTCTTCTTTCTCTTTGAATGTGTTTCCATATTAGGTGAGTACTGGCTGCTTATAGGAATTTGGTTTGGCTTAGGGTTTGGAGACAAGAAAGAAGGAGTTGAAGAAAACAGTTTTTATATTTTAGCAGTCTTTTATCTTCTGAGAAGACCCCTTTTATCAAAGGAGAATTGATCTCTGATGGTTAGATAATGCTCCACTGAATTCATAGCAAATGAAAAAATAAGATGGACAGATATCAAGAGGGTTAAGCATGGCCACTAGTGTTCATGCAGTTTCTACACAAACATTGGGCAAAATTTCATGATCCTATCAGAAGTCCTGAATAATATATTTACTGGTATGGGACTTTCTTCCTGTGATCTCATCTTCATTAGTTTGACTATTAATGATAAGGATAACATAAAACAGAATTCAAAAACAATTCATAACACCTCAAGTTTTATATGTTCCAGGCATTACAACACAAGCTATTTTGTGAATAAGTTTTATTTTGTCAAAATAGTAACTAGAACAACTAGTATTATGTATTTTTCACACACAAAAGAGAAGCTTGAGAACCAGATAATTCAGGTTTTAAGTTACTCATATTCTGGAGGTAGGATTAAAGTACCTGATATTTTTACTTCAGAACACATACTCTGAATTAATATATTCTCCAGGCAGACTTTGGGTATCTGCTTTTGCCTATGATTACTATAATATCATAATTATATATATTATAATTAACAATAATTCTTCAGCTCATAGGACATTAATTCAATGTCTAATGATTCATTAATTATCTTCTCTGCCTGATTTGCTTACACAGAATTAATATGCATTGCGTTTTCTTGTGCTTTTTTTTTTTGAGTTGATGAAGGGAGTATGCCATCAGAAATTCCATTTGCTTAGTAGATCTCTAAAATCTATTCCAGTTTAGAAAGGTATTTTATTTACCAAACATATAATTCTCAACCCTTAAAAATGGCACTTATTTGTTTAAATGACCAGGCTGATTTTTCTGGCTGACATTATGGATCTATCTGATCACAGAATGATAATCCTGGTAATTTCTTTTCTACATGGAGGTCATGTGCATGTTTGTGAATGT
This sequence comes from Nesogale talazaci, assembly GCA_004026705.1. Classification (NCBI taxonomy): domain Eukaryota; kingdom Metazoa; phylum Chordata; class Mammalia; order Afrosoricida; family Tenrecidae; genus Nesogale; species Nesogale talazaci. Next base: position 50,423 of record PVJH01007964.1, on the reverse strand, counting down.
TTGGGAAGATATATGTAAATATGTGTTGTGTTTGTGTGGAAAGAAAAGAAAAATTAGTGAACAACTTCTCCCACATAGGAGGGAATAAAGACTGACCTAGAGAAGCTAGAAAAGTGTGCTCCAAGGTACGTGGTTTCAGGATGATTATTTATAATGCTGAATAAATTAGTAGCACAGGAGAGGGTTCCAAATAAAGACTGGATAGCCCCAAAGATCTCTCATGTTGGTGACGAGTGAGCTCTTGGATAAGACCAATGAAAGGAAGATAGGACAAGGAAAATGAACATTTAACTACAAACATGTAGTAGAGATAGCAATTGAGTTGCACCCTCCCATGCCCTAGAACAGCTGAAAAAGAGGCACTGTAGAAGAAGCGTGCTTTCCATGGGAAAATTCAGGGGGGATAAGATGATCTATTTCTTTTTTTGCAATGTGTAGTAGGAAAAATACATTTGAATTTAACCCCTGGGATTAAAGTCTTTTGAGTCTTATAACTTGGACTTAAAACTGTGAATAAAAAGAAGGAATACAGGAAAGGGGATAGAAGTCTCTTGGCATCTGAGGTATATGACCATCATGTGCCACATCTTTGAGCTGATACTGGAGTCCCCTTTTTTGCTGTATGGTGATCTATAAGGTATCAATTTCTTCCTACAAACTTCAGTGAGATATTATAGCAGAAGAGGCAAAATGTAAGGCCTAGTATTGTAAGAGACAGATGCAAGCTATAAGAAAATTTACAAAGCAAGTGGCATTAATTGATCTATTCATGAAATATTTTGCATGTTTTCACTTTGTGATCAGTGTCTGATATAAGTGATGAGGAAGACTAAGTGTGTGTGAGTGTGTGCATGTTTGCATGTGTGAAGATTTCAGAGAGCGACAGGGGCATCTTTATGCTTATGCAAGCTTATGGGTGGGTAGGATGTATGAGAGAATATCAATCATGATATGACTAAAATGGTAAATTTTTATTGTATTTGACTCTGAAAGATCATGTGTCTTCATGTCTTTATTACAAACTAAGAGAACATAAATGTGTTCAAAAGGAAGGATGCTCCTTTTAGACAAAAACTTGACTGCCATTCATATTAAATTCAAAGTTTTAGGTATTTAAAAGCCTGCATTCTAGTGTGGTAGAAAGTAATTATCTAGAGGGGCAAGGTAATATGAGTCTTAGTTATACATAATTTTTTCTCTTTCATATCTGAGTTATAAATTATACCTCACATACCTAGCTATTGTTTGTTTTAGATGAGAATTTTCAATGATAACAGAAGTTCATGGAGTACACAAACCTAAGAGTCACAGTTATCAGGAAGCTGTAATTAAATTAGTGTGTGTGAACTGACCTTAACTAGTGAGACAAAGATGGAAATGACACAATGGCAAAGGAGATATCATACAATTATTACCATAAAGAAATAGGCATATATGTTACATATGATCAACCTGTGGTGAAATGTGGCATGTGTTTGGTTAAACTCTAACCAATGATAGTATATAATGAAAATGGGTCATTTTTTTCCCTGCATCACTGCCCTGGTGGGAGTAGGAAGCCCAGGCTTGCTCCTGGAGAGCTGCCGCTGGATTTGAACCATCAACCCTGTGGGCAGACCTGCACACAACCATTGCACCACCAGGGCTCAGCTAATCAGTGATTTTTGTCAGTGTAAAACATTACAAGAAATATATAACCGTTGGGTTTGGCTACACCTTAGAAAGGATTCTGTTGAGTTGAAATGACCCATTTTAGGGAGCATGTTTTCATCCAGTCTGGTAGTCTCAACTTCAGTTTACTCTCAAATGTCTCCCATCTTCAACGACAAATGTTATAGTGTCACTATCTAGGGAAGGTGGTTAATAATGGTGAGTTAATTAAAGTTAAATCGACTGAAGTGACCCTCACTCTCCTGTATAACTCTTCTTCCTTAGGACCTCAGAGTTGTATCATACCATTTTTGCTATGGCGGTTTTCAACTTGAGCAGGTACAATTCAGAACCTTTCACTCTGGTGGGCATCCCAGGTCTGGAGAAATTTCACGTGTGGATTGGGATTCCTTTCTGCGGCATCTACATCATTGCTGTTGCGGGAAACTGCATTCTCCTCTACCTCATCGCAGTGGAGCGCAGCCTTCACGAGCCCATGTTCTTCTTTCTCTCCATGCTGGCCATGACTGACCTCATCTTGTCCACAGCTGTTGTGCCTAAAGCACTCAGTATCTTTTGGTTTAGCGTAAGTGAAATTACCTTCCCTGGATGTCTTACTCAAATATTTTTTCATCACTTCAGCTTTGTCCTAGACTCAGCCATCTTGATGACTATGGCATTCGATCGCTATGTGGCCATCTGCTCCCCCTTGAGGTACACGACCATCTTAACTCCTAAAACCATCCTCAAGATTGTTGTGGGCATCTCCTTCCGAAGCTTTTGCATCATCTTGCCGGTTGCATTCCTGCTGGCCCGCCTACCTTTCTGCAGGATGCACGTCATCCCCCACACATACTGTGAGCACATCGGTGTTGCTCGGCTTGCTTGTGCTGACATTTCCATCAACATCTGGTATGGCTTTTGTGTTCCCATCATGACAGTCATCTCAGATGTAGTTCTCATTGCCATTTCCTACACCCGCATTCTTTGTGCTGTCTTTCGCCTCCCCTCACGAGATGCCCGCCAGAAGGCCCTTGGCACCTGTGGTTCTCATGTCTGTGTCATCCTTATGTTTTATACGCCTGCTTTCTTCTCCATCCTTGCTCATCGCTTTGGACACAATGTTCCCCGAACTTTTCACATAATGTTTGCTAACCTCTACACTGTTATCCCCCCAGCACTTAACCCCATTGTTTATGGGGTAAAGACTAAAAAGATCAGAGATAAACTCATCCTCCTCTATTCTAAAAAGGCTACAGAATGATGGTCCATTGGTCAATGGGAACAGTGGCATAAATTCATGGTGTAATAAATATATGAAAAATCAAGAAACAAATGATATTTAATGCATGCACAGATTATAGGTAATTTTCTGAATCAAAAATTGTTAACACGTTTAGTTTCTAACTGAAAGGTTGAAACCATGAATCCATAGGCATGCTTGGTATCTTAAAAAAATGGACTTTCCACTAAAAACCTTATAAAGCATGATTCTACAATGATACATGTGATATTTTCCTTTCAATGGAAACTGGCTGACAGATTGCACCAAAGAGATAATATCCCCACCAACATTTTACTTGATAACATATCTTCTTTTAGAGCATAGCTAGGACCTGTTCAAGAGGAGCCAGTGTAAACAGAAAGCTGAATACATTGGACTGGAAAAAGCAATAGGAATTTTGAAAGTGGAGATTTATCACAATGCTTACTAAGATACCATAGTGGTAGGTGAGAGGGGAAGAATAAAACTGCAAGGTCTATGTGAAATTTCTTATTAGGAAATTAATTTTTGAGTCTCTTAAGATAATCATAAAGTCTAGATATTGTTCTTTTAATGGTTGAGTGTAATTCACTCTAAATGCTCCACTCCCACAAAAATGTGTTTACAACAATTTTATTGGCAATGATAGAAGAAGGATATTAATATATGGTATGGTTTATATAATAAACTTTGGATGTACAATAGTTATGTGCTTGACTATTAACTAAAAGTTTGTCAGTTCAAATCCAGAAGAAACTCTGAGGGAGACTGGACAATTCCCTCAGGTAAAGATTAACCCTGAGGAATCTCTATGGGAGAGTTCTGCTCTGTCTTCTAGCATCAAGATCAGTGGGATCAACTTGATTGAGCATGATAACTATGAAATGGTTCTTAAATTAGGGTTGGGACTGATCATTTCCTGAGCTCCCGGCCATAGTGGGGAACCAACCTTCAGAAACAGTAACCAGGGGAATATAAATCTCTGAAAATAGCTGAAAATTCCTTAAAGGCTTGAACTTTCCAGATACATACTTTCCCGCAGGATTAGGCCTCAAATAATTTTATTGAAGTGCATTTGGATGCTAAAGAAAAATGCAACCCCAATTGTCAGAGATCGTGAGGAAATAAGCACTGTGTCTCTCCAGATTGCAAAAGAGAGTCAAGTGTAAGATACATTTTGGCAATGAGTGAGTGACAGAATGATGGAAATTTGATGACAAATGATCACCTCTATGGAAAGATACATCCAAATTTCATAAGTATTATTATCAAAGAAAGACCTTTAAGGTCTAAGCATAGAATACTTAAGAGTATCATTTCATTAGACTAGTGATTTTCAGTCATGTTCTACCTGCATATTTCTGAAATTTTGCTTTGAAGCAGACTGTAAGGGGTATGTGGAAAAGTTTCTTATCTTTCTTTGTACACACTGTTGGTATCTATCTTCATCTAGTTTATTTTTTGATGCTGTTGTCGTTTTACCCCCATTTTATTGGGTGGTTGTACAAGCTGCAAAGTGTGCTTCAATTGTATCTGACCTATTCATATACAGAGTCCATCATTCTTTTCTAGAAATTTACATTTCATTGAACCCTTGGGATCAGGTCTTCCTAAAGTGACCCAATTTTAAGTGGGATTCCATTGACCATGGGTAGGGGGATGGTCCTTGATTAAAAATTCGGTCTATATGAGCAACAAAAATTTTCATAGAATGAAAAAAATAGTATTGTAATATGTTCACTTTAATTTTAAAATGCCACGGCATGTTGTTAAATTGTTAAAGAGTGGGACGTCTGGTCACCTTCTTTTTCTATCCTTCCTTCACTCCAACCCACATTGCTCCCTGATTGATTGTAGATTCTTAATTATTTTCAAATTTCACTCTGTGTGACATTCATCTAGTTTTTTAAACAGATGTCTAGGTAAGATTTTATTTGAAAAAAAGATGCTACCAGAAAATATTTGGTTATAATGCACTCATTTGGAAAATACTTATTAAGAATCTGCTTAATATTATATTCTTTTTATTACTTTAAGTATTTAGCATATAGCAGAGTGGTCAATGCATGTGAGAGATTGTGCTTTGCTTTCATGGAGTTATATTCAAGTGAAAATGACAGAAAGGATGCAAAAAATAAATTAATGCATTATATAGAAATAGAAATATACCCAATGACAAAATCTAGATGAAAAATTGAGGAGTCATCACACAGGGAGGAGACAAAGGCATGGAAGAGAGTTAAGTGTTGAGACTCTGGGCTGGAGCAACTTTACAGGAAATGAAGGTGGAAATGGGGCCAGTGGGGCTGGAGTTGAGGAAATCTGGGGAAGAGTGAGCCGAGACAATGGGATCAGGTCCTCTGGGACTGACATCCTGTAAACAGCCTTCCTGCAGGAGTAAACTGAAGCCCAGTGAGAAAAACATGATTTAACCAAAAAAGGTAGCAAGAAAATTATGGATGTGGACAGAGAATAAACTCTGAGCACCAAGATATTCCTACAGCATTTGTTCCTGCAAAATCAGATACAGATTTTCCAGAATTGAGATATTCTCCTGTCAATAGGTTGGGTTTTTTTTTTTTTTGTACCTCTTGATCCTTACACGTGAAATGACCATTTTTTTTTTACTAATAGCTATTTGTTTGTGAAGGTTCATAATAAGTTTGACCGTCTTAAGTCATGCCTCTCAATTACTATGAATGTTTTTGGATTTCCTATGACACTCCATTGAAAATTTATTTTTTAAATTTTTTGTCCGTTCATGATGGAGGAAGGTGTCAGGACAGGATAAACATGCCTGTTGTAGACTGAAGAAATGAAAATGCGAAGAAAATTGTTTTGCAGCGTATTGGGTGAGGTGATTCATCCTGGATCGTCAAGTGCTCTCAGAAGCCCTCGTGGTATACTGAGTCTGAGTTGGGTGACTGAACCACAAAGTCTTCACTTCGAAACCACTAGCTGCTTCATGGAAGAGAGATAAGGCATTTTACTCGTACAAAGAATTACATGCCTAGAAACTGACAGTGACAATTCCATCCTGATCCACAGGCTTGCTAAGAGTTGGAAGCAGCTCCAGGGCAGTGAAGGTTTAACATGAGGTCAGTAGTTCCCTCCACCAGTCCACTGGGAGAGAGAAGCGGGAAGCATTTTGCTCTAGTAAAAATTGACCGCTTTATTAGGAATGGGTGCTGGATGTTGTCTAATGGCAGGACACACAGCTTCCAGGATCAGGAGTGGGAATAATGATAGCAGAAAGTTAGGGACATGAAGGGGAGGCCAAAAGAGAGAGGGAGAACCAATCACAATGACTGACACATGACCAAGCACCCTGTCTAGACAGGGAAGAACAACAGGAAACATGGGGGGATGGAGACAGTGGTCAGTGTGAGAGATGAAAGTAATAACAATGCACAATCTATCAAGGGGTTAAGGGTGCTGGTGATGGTGGAAGAGGTGATCCCAAGGCTCATTAGAAAGTAAATGTCTAGAAAAGAATGAGGGCAACATGTGTACAAACATTCCTGATTCAATTGATGTATGAATTATGATGAGTAGTACGAGCCCCAAGAAAATATTTTTAAAAAGTAGAACAAAGCAATAACAAAAAGATTCGCCTCTTCAGAATCCAAAAGAGCATTTCTAATCTAGAAATTCACTATGAATCAGAATTGACTTCATAGCAGTGAAGTTTGGGGACTCTTGACACTAGGCATTGTGCTGCTAGCTGCAAGGTTGGTAGTTCAAACTACTCATTTGCTTTGTGGGAAAAAGCTGAGACTGTCTACTCCTGTTATAGTTAGGCTCAGAAATCATATACAGTGTCACAAGGAGTCAGAATTGACCCGATGCCAGTGGATTATATTTTGGTTTGTCTCTTTTGTCTTTTTCAGTTGGAGACAACCAGGATAAATACTTTCTGGGTTCCTTTGTATTACTCAAAAGTTACCTTCCTTGCAAAGTTTCCATGTTTCCATCATACTAAATTTTCAGGTGCCCTAAATTGCATGCACCTGTCAGAGGATCTATAAAGTGAAGAGTCCAGATTGATCTGTGTCCCATTAATTCTACCCCTTACTTCAAAGGAACTTCTGTGTCCCGTGACATTTTATATCTGAGTCTAGACTAAGAAGTGTACACCACATACTCATATCCAAGTCTTCAAAGGGACATAAACTAATTTCATGACAGAAGTTCAGAAAGGCCTTCATTCAGCATGCCTCCCATTAATCAACAAAAAGGTAAGGTTCAGAAGGGGTTGAAATATCCCAGGTCTCACACACGAATCAAAGTACTTCTACTAGTTGGCATCATTGATTCTACTCAAATAAGAATAGTTTGCTCCAATATTTCATGTGAATAACAAAGTCATCTGTAAGAAATATAGGCACAACCCAATAATATTATAAGAATCTATCGGTGGCAGCAATTACCTTTGTCAAATCTTTTTCTTTGAATCATGCAACTTTTGGGTTGTGGATTTTGCTGAAATAGGACTGGAGCAAGAAATTTGACATATAAGCTAACTGTGTAAATGTAGTAAAGAAGAGGTTTTAGTCTAAGGTAAATATCTATAACATTAGCCTCTTTAGAGATAATCTTTTTGGTAACTGTAAGCTAAATCAATGACACTGTCAATACAATTATTTCTTTATACCAGGGGATGATTTATATTGTTCTCTATCATAAAATGGTATAGATGTTTCTAAAGTGGACCAGAAACCTACTTATAGAAGGCATAGAAAAATGAATGGATTTTGAGTTCACACTTAATTCGAGGCCCAGTCTAAGAACAATTAATTCTTTTTTTGGCATTGTTGTCCTCTGGTGGTCCTGGGAGCTACTCAGCCTTGTTTCTGCTGGATTTGAAGCTCCAAGCCAGTGGGCCACAGTCTCGCACTCAACCACTATTCCACCGGGGCTCAGCCGAACAATTAGTTCTTAAGGCATGGCCATACTCAGTATTCACCATCATAAAGAGACCACTGAAGATATGAATGCTATAGATAATGTGATGAAGAAACCAAACTGTGATCAGCTAACAGAAAGAACAGCATCTGGAGTCTTAAAGGTTTGTTTTCACACAAACAGCCATCTAGGAGAACATCAACAAAGTCCACAAGGAAGAAGCACAACAGCCTGTGTGATTCAAGGTTTGTAAATAACAAAATCCAAATTCAAAGGAGAGAATGATTTCAGAGTTTAAATTTTGAACATCTGGTCTGCAGAAGGTTATGGGTGACAATGGAAGCCACAAATCTACTTGCAGCTTCCCTACATGTAGAAAACCTCAGATGAATTTCCTCTGATTGTGCTCCAGGGCTGCAAATAGCCTATCAGAGAGTACTTTAAGGAGATATCAAAAAACAAATCCCACTCACTGCCATGGAGACAATGCCTAATACTAGTGACCTTATAGGACTCTGTTAGTTTCTGGAACTATAACTCTGTGGGAATAAAAATCTGCCCTGGTTGTTTTGACCTGGTGGACTGCAGCTCAACCAGTAGCACCTAGTCCTCAGGGCTCCCTTAAGCAGATGTACTTAGGTTGAAATATAATACCTTATTTGATTTCCCTTTTGATCCATTCTAAAGCTGTTTCAATTTTTAAATTTTTGCTTTCTATTTTGATTGAGATTTTTGTATATTTTGTCTAGTCACTGACATCATTGTTTATTTGTTTGCTTCCTGTTTGTGTTTTGTATATTTACTGCATATGAAATCTAGGATAGATTGATCCTTGTCTAGGGTTGTGGAGGAGATAATGGGGGGAATGCGGAGCTAACAGCAATGAATACAAGAGGAAAATATCCTGAAATCTATTGTAATAATCATGGCTTAAATCTCAATGTGATCGAACTATTAAGTTGCATGGTATGTGAAGCATATTAAAATGAGACTCTTAAAAATTAAAAATAATGAAAAATATATTAAAATGTGAACTTAGGTTTCATTACAAATGAAGAGGAGGAAAACAAGGGTCTGAAATGGCTAGGTTATAGGTCACTCCCGTGGAATTGAATTCAAAGACTCCATAATTTTTGAATTCTACAATTTTAGAATGCTTATTCAAGCTTCTGGGTAGTGCCTGGATAGATGGGATAGACATATTTATATTAATCAGTGTCCAACAGCTTAAGTGACAAAGACTATATAACTGAAGGCGCATAAGGTTTTGAGGTTGAATAACATAAAAGATACTTGAGGTCTAAGTTGGGGGTAGAAAGAGTATACCTAAGTAGTTTATATGAGAGCTAAGGGGCTCAATATTTCTGATCCTAGTAACCTTAGCATTTTCCAAGTCTACATCAGAAAGAATGCTATACCTCTCACTTCACCCATTCGCATTCTTACATGTACTATGAGGAAACATTCCTATATTTTCATAGCCCTCATAGACCTTTGCACAGAAGTTAAATACTTATAATATTCCAAAATCCAGCAGAAGTTCATTTAAATTTTCTTCAGATCCTAAGTAAAAGAAAAGTGAAGGAAAAAAGAGAAAGAAAGCAATTAGTTTAAACATAGTGGACACATACCCACCAACCTCTTGACCCTGTGACTAGAAGAACTGGATGATCCCTAATAACCCCTGCTGACCCCTGTGACAGGGACTGCAAGAGGAAGCCCTCTACAGAGTAGGGAAAAATATGCAGCACAATTCAAAATTATAATAAAAAGTTCAAGCATACTTGTCTGATAGAGACTGTTGAACCCTCTGGGACTGTGGATGCCCCTTACACTTGAAATGGAACTGACCCACATATCTTAGTTTAATGACACACACACACACACACACACACACACACACACGCCTGTAAGGTGAGCTGCCACACTGGAGGGATATGCACTCTTTAGAACAATCAAGATGATGCAAGATCAAAAGAGCAGTGTTCTTCCATAGACAGAGTTCAGACAGCAGGACAAAACAGAAAGGACATACAGAAGTGGGAAACACAAGGATGAAGTGGTTTTTAATCACAATTGTGGAGCAAAATGTATATGAATCATTGACTAGAAAGCCAAGCTGTTCTGTTAATTTCCCCCCCAATCCCAACAAAAAGATAACAAATAAATAAAATAAAACACAACCTAAAAATAAAATGAAATGAAGACAGGAAGGAGGCCAGTGTGGCTGAAGCAGAATGACTCTTGATCAAAGTCTAAACCAAATGACACTGCGTCAATTCCACCTCACAAAGATAGGAAGTAAGGGAGAAGCAGCTGGGTAATCTGTGGTAAAGCACAAAGATGGACCATCATTTTTCCAAGTGGCTCAGCAAGAAAGTTGTACATGTGGATCTGGAATCCAAGAACCCAGATCAATGATACTCTTAAAGAGTACAGCAATAACCATCTGATAACAGAAATGAAAGGGGAAAATCTGGGAATATCAATGTCTGGTTTTAATGCTTCCAACTACACACAAAACTAAACAAAACAGCCCAGACTCATTGTCATAGAGCCAATGTCAACTCAAAGAGACTCTATAGGACATGACAGAACTGTCTCTGTGGACTTCCCTGGGATTCAAAAGCATTAGGCCGAGACAAGGTTCTCGGAAGTGATGGGATTCTAATACCAATACCAATGTTACTTTGGAGAGTAGGGAGTGGATGCTCCAAGCCATGGCATGCTCAGTTTATCAGAGGGTGATCAGCCTCCTGATATACTCACAGCAGGGATTCAGCAGGCAGTTGTGTAGTGATAATTATTATTATAACACCGATAGATACAGAGATTATAAGAGAGAGCAGAACAATAGGAGCTATGTCTCATTCTGCATGCTCACCTCAGTCCCGCTTGATGATCCACATGGAGAGAGAGTGCGGGAAGGATTACATGATGAGGGAGAGCGTCCGGTACCGAGGGGCAGGCAGCAGAGAAAGAGCCTCAATCTTACGTCCCATCCTATATACCCTCTGGAGCTCAGCCAGGCCCCCAATTAGAGGTAAGGACACAGGGAAGGGGTTGTGCCTTGTGCACACATTATAGGAAAAGGGGGCTATCAGGGACCCAAGTGAGGAGACAAGACCCCAGACTCCTGGATGTGGCTAAACAGGTTAGGCTAGAGATCATTAACATCAGCAAGTGAATCCGCCCAGAGGCTTCAAAGGAAGGGAACCATCATCCTAGCAGCAGGGGAGTTAGCTCTGTAGTGAGACAACACAAAAGCCTTAAGTAACTGGGAACTTCAGGGGGTATAGCTAACTTCCATAACAAATGCTGGTAAACAGTTTGCCTAATATTTGGAGTATAATAATTGTGGAGAAGTTCTGTCTTCATGGACATCAGTTGATTGTTATGAATATGAAAACTGGACACTGAAGAACTGACACAATTGAATGGTGTTGGCAACGATTAATTAAAGTGCTATGGATTTTAAGAAATACAAATCTGTCTTATCTGAAGGACAACCAGAATATTCCTTAAATATGAGCCAGGCGAAATTGGGTCTATCTAACGTATTTTGGACATTTAATCACAAGGGACCAAAAAAAAAAAAAAAAGCCCAAAACCAAACACTGCCATTACGTCAATTCTGACTCTTACCAACTCTCAAGGACAGGGTAGAGCTGACCTTGATGAGTTCCTGAGACTTAGCTCTTTCTGGGAGTAAAAAGTCCTATCTTTCTTCCTCAGAGCTGGCTGGTGATTTCAATCTCCTGAAATTGTAGTGAGCAGCCTAACTAGCTAGAATCACTATAGCATCAAGGTAGTCCGGGGAAGGGAGCATCATGAGTGGTTAAGTAAAAGGGTGACAAAAAAGGGACGCTCTTAAGAAGATTGTAAAAGTGGTTTTAACTGGGTTCACTCTGTGCCAAAATTGATTCAATGATACCTAGTGACAATATAGCTTCAAAAAAAATCATAATTGAGAAAACACTCGGTAAATGCCTACTCTGTGAGCAACTATGGATATTGTGTGCTGGACAGTAAGTGTAAATGTGTGGCATTATGAAAATTGCATTCCAGAAATCAGAGCAAAGAGCAAAATTAACTTAAAACTAACAAAAATTGCCAAACTTACTGCTGGTCAATCAATTCCAATATAGTGACCTTAAGAGCAGAGTAGAGAGTTAAACTGCCCCTGTGGGTTTCTGAGATGATAAATCTTTATGGGATTCTCCTCCCTCTCTCTCCAGAATTGCCTGATGGTTTTGAATTGTTGACTTTACAGTTTTCAGCCCAATATATAACCATCATGACTTCCCCTAGGGCTTCACAGAGAGCAAAATCATGTGATTAAGGATAAGGGCACAAATGATGCAAATGATGCTTTTCCAAATAAGGCATGATAATTTGTAAGGTGGGTCAGTCAGGAGAGAAAAAAAAACCTAGGAAAGAAGTTCCAGAAATAAGGAACAGTAGGTGCAATGCAAGGATGCTTAAAAATGAAAGTATGCATCTGGAACTCCAGATAAACCTGGAATTTAGGGTGCACATGGCAGTTCCTCATGAAGAGATGAAATTCAAGAGAAAACTAAGCCTGCAATTTCTAGTTCTGATATATTAGTATCCCAATAGGGGTTTATTTTATCCTTAAAGTGGTATTCAGTTTCTGAGGAAAGCACATGTTACTCTTTCTATTTTAGAAAGATGGCTATGACTTCAGTGGAGAGGTTGTATTGAGGGATGGAATTGACACCTTCAATCAATAAAATCTTAGTAACAGAAGTGAAAAAATAACCTAGTGTTGACTGAAGCAAGAATGTGATTCTAGGTGTAAATAGACAGAAGTTTTACATATAAGGAATTTTATATAAAATTGATGTGTTTGGTCTTGAGCTGGTCTTCAACATTTTCTCTGTATTTTTTTTCATATTGGGATTTATCTCTGATGTATTTTTATCATGTGAGTAACCCACTTGAATTTTTGTTACATGTTTTTTTTCCTGTTTTTCAGTATATGAAATCTAGAATTGATGATTCTATAGAGACAAGAAGTAGAATAAGTTCTTGAGATTTCAGCGGGGGAAAGGAAAAAAGTGAAACTTTTATTAAGGAATTCAATAAGGAAGAGAATACTTTGAAACTGATTGTGGGAGTAATCATTAATATTGTTTGATGCGATTGAACTTTTGGAATGGAATGATAAGATATCTGTATTAGCTCCCACTAACGTGGTCTTGGAAAAAAATATAATTCAAGTGTTTTATCAGTGTTTCTAGTCAATGTTGATCTTGATATTCTCCAAACCATCTCTGTCTTGATTTAATAGGGGAAACTGTACCACCATCTTCTCCAAACATCTGCATTCTCAATTACACACAATAACAAATATTTGTAAGGAACTGACTAATACTCAAAGGCACAGAAGATCACACAAAAAATATTCCCATACATCAGCATGCACATGCATCTCACAGTTAATTGCCCATCTTTTTGTAAATACTTAAGATTATGGTCTCTCAGGATTCAAGAGCTCTGAGTGCTTTCCACGAAGGTGCAGGAATTGAAATAGAGGGTGTTACTGTTCTCTGTCTTTGAACCCTGAACACAGGTCAGGAGTTTGATGAGCAAAGGTTAGTTGGTCGGTGAGAACCCCAGGTTGGGAAGCCAAGGGTAAAACACAGGTCCAGATCATGGTTGAATGTAAGAGAAGGGATCAAAAGAATGGAAGAAGAAGGTCCCAGAGAGACTAAAAGAAGCAAGAGGTAAACTGCACCCAGCCAGGTTTGGGGGTTCACACTTATACTGAAATTTGAGACTGGAGATCATATTTTTAATAGTCCTCAGTGTTGTGATCAGTAAGATGAATGGGGCAAAAGGGAAAAACGAGGCATGAGAATATACTGGGATTGCCAAAACAGCTTACATCACCAAATGATCCCTGAGCTTGAATCTAGAAACATTCACCCTGACTCTAAGAATTCTGTGACATTTACATCTTCCTGACACTGTCTGGTGTCTAAGATCTGCTGGAAAGATCCTAATAAGTTCATAGAATGTAGTAGGTGCTCAATACATGGAAATTAATTATCTTTCGCCTCCTGTATTTTGATTAGGTTAACAGAGTCAAAACATTTCTTCATGAAAGCATGTTTTTACTGTTTCTTTTGCTTTCATGTGTTTGCTTAATGAGTTCTATGAATTTTTTACAATTGTGAATTGAAGGTGCGTGTGTTTACATTTCAGATCACCACCTTGTCATTCAATAGTTCAAAACTCTCACTCCTCACCTCTACTATTCTCTCCCGCCCCTTCTTCTCTGATTTCTCTTCTTCTTGTGGTCCTCCATCCTCCCTTTCACTCAAGTTAACACCTATTAACCCTCTAGTCTATTATTTCATCTTTCCTCCTATGTCTCCCCACGTTGGTAACCAAACTCTCTTCCCTTTGACTTGCTCATCGTTGTCTTGGTTTTTGTCCCGAGAGTAATGTCCTCATACATTATTTGTCCTTTTGTGCTTTACCAACTCTTCGCGGCACAATGACTTACAGGTTCATCAAAGTGATTAGGTGATCCTTGGCTTCGTCATTGTATCTTGGTGGTGCTTAGTATTCTGTGTGTATGTACCAAAGTCACTTTATCCATTTGTGCACTGATGGGCATTAACATTGTCCCCAACTTCTCATTACTGTGAATAGTGTTGGGATGAACACAGGAAAGTTTTTGTCTGGTTCTACTATGTTTCATACTTCTCTAGAGGACATATCCACCAGAGGCATTATGGGATCATATGAAACTTCTCTTCTTATTGATTTGCAATGAATTTTTTTTGTGATCGTGTGATACGTATATTTTCATTTTCCCTAGTAATAATGACATTATCTTATAGTTGTAATTATTAACATCTTATCACCCTGTTGAGAACTTTTCTTTATGCCATTCCCTCCCCCCAGATCTATGAGCAAGTAATATATCTTAGAGAGTTTGAATAGCTTGCTTGGAATAATACAAATGAGAGACACAATTAAAATCACATAGGGAATATTTGAGTCTAAAATCCGGTTCCTATACAGTTAGCTATTATACAATTTTGTGAACTGTGCCAGCAAGTCCACATATGTCTGTTTATATCTGCAAACATGGATTCTTTATTCACTCACTCACTCACTCACTCATTAATCCATTCTTTGAACTATTTATTCATTAAAATATTCTTTAGAGGATCATGGAATAAATACCAAGGAACATAGAACGAAGATTGGTGGAAAGGATGTGGTAGAAAAGAAACAGAATCTAAAAAATAAATAAACAAACAAATAAATAAATCAAGCCCATTCCAAATTGTCGATTGTTACGCATGGCGATCCATGTATTTCACAGTAAACCTGGGCACCTCCCGGCTTTTTTTTTTTTTTTTTGGCATCACTGCCCTCAGGTGGTGGGAGTAGGAGGCCCAGCCTTTGTTCCGTGGAGCTGGAATTGAACCTCCATCCCAGTGGGCCGCAGTCCCGTGCACAACCACTATGCCACCGGGGCTCAGCCCTAAATTTTCATTAATTAAATAACTTCTTTGGGATTGATAGTACTTTCTTTAAAAAAAAATGTATTTGAAGATAACAAATACTAAATTCCTCATTGAATACACGTCTGTAATTATTGATAATTTTTAATGAAAATGTTCACATACGTAGCTTGGAGTAGAATTAAATGTACAGATAGAATATAGAAATATTAGTAGATATTATAACAGTGTTAAGGGTTTTAAAGCAGTCCATATAAATCATCATTTTAGCAGAGGCCTTATTTTCCTGCAGCTTAGGCACAACTGCATTGTGTATAGAAACCAGGATGTGTACTATGTTAGACTCTGTGTAACGCTTTCTCACAAGAATTGTAATCATACATTTGTCAATACTTAAGATAACTATGCAAAGTAAGTACTATTTTATATGAAGGCCACGTAAGTATAGTCCTCGTCTTTTATCTGGTGAGTATGTGAGTTTCAACCTAGCTGGTCTTGTAGGGACACACAGACTGGCCCTTGAGACTTAGCACACAGGCACACATCCTGAAGGAGTGAGGACTCACAGTTGTAGGCAAGTTTATCTTCCTCCCTAGAGGAAGAGAAAGAATCCCTAGGCACCAAGTACCCACATCTGCTTTCCATTGAGCAATGGTTAGTCAAAATAAAGGGAGGACAAATCCAAACAGTTCCTGGGTTTGTGTGTCTACACTTTTTATCTATTATTGTATGACTGTCAGAGGAATCTCTCTTCTTTCTCTCTGAAAGTTCCCATACTAGGTGAGTACTGACTACTTGTAGCAATTTGGTTTGGATTAGGGTTTGGAGACAAGAAAGAAGGGATTGAAGAATCCAGGGTTTTATGTTTTAGGGACCTTTTCTCCCCTGAAACACCCCCTTTTATCAAATGAAGCCTGGCCTCTGATGGTTTGATTATGCTCTACTGAACTAGGAGCAAATAAATAGAGGAGGTGGACAGATATCAAGGGGTACATGCATGGCCACATCTAGTGTTTATGCAATTTCTACACAAACATAGGACAAAAGTTCATGATCCTAACACAGATGTAGAATAAGATAGTGGTATGTGCATTTCTTCCTGTGTTCTCTCCTTCATTCATTTGCTAATGATAAGGATAGCATAGAACAGAAGTCAGTAACAATTCATAACACTTATTATAACTTTTCTATGTACCAGGCACTGCAACGCAGGTTATTTTCTGAATAAGTCTTTTTTGTTATAATAGTAATTATAAGAACTAGTATTTTATGTATTTTTCAGACACAAAAGATGAGTTTATAAACCAGATAATTTAAGCATCTTGCTCCTATTCTGGAGGTAGGATTAAAGTACCTACACTTCAGACATCAGAACACAAAATCTGAATTAACATATTTCTCTAGTAAACGTCAGATATCTGCTTGTGTATATGACTACTATAATGTGATGATCACATCTATTCAAATAACAAGTCTTCATCTCATATGATACTTAATCCAATGTCGAATGATTCAGTAGTTACCTTCTCTGCCTGATATTTTAAAACATAATTCAACCTGCATTGTGCTTTGTCCTTGAGTTGGTGAAACGACTCTGCCACCAGAAATCCCATTTAATTATAGGGTCTCTTAAATTTATTTTAATCCACAAAGGTATTTTCTTTACCAAACATATAACTCTCAACCCTTAAAAAATGGCTTTGACTTGTTTAATTGACCAGACTGATTTGTTTTGTTGACATAGCTCACATGATGGATCTGTCTAATCATAGAATGATAATCCTGATAATTTTTTTGGGGGGGGGCATCACTGCTCTCCGGCGTTGGGAGTAGGAGGCCCAGCCCTATTGCTGGAATTGAACCTCCGTCCCAGTGGGCCACAGTCCTGCGCACAACCACTACGCCACCGGGGCTCAGCCCGATAATTTCTTTTCTAGATGGAGGATCATATATATGTTTGTGAATCAGTTTGCCTATATGAGTAAGGATGTGTTGCACCTGTGTGGAAAGAAAATAAAAATGAGCAAGCAACTTCTCTCACATAAGAGGAGAATAATGACCCTGAGAAGTTATAAAAGAGTGTTTCAAAGTACATGGTTTCAGGATGATTATTAATATCGTTGAATATATTAGTAGTACAGGAGAGGGTTGGAAATGAGGGCTGGATAGACCCAAAGATCTCTAATGTTAGTGACATGTGACCTCCTGAATAAGACAAATGAAAGGGAGATAGATGAACATTGAAATACAAACACTTAGTAGAGATAACAATTGGTTTGTACCTTCCCTGACCCAGAACATCTGAAACACAGAGGCACTGTACAAGAAATGTGCTTTTACTATACAAAGGGGGAAATTTAGTGAAAAAGAATTATGCATTTCTCTTTTGGAATGTGTAGAAGGGAAGATAAATTTGTATCAATAGCCTCTGCGATTAAAGATCTTGGACTTAAAACTGTGACTAAAAGGAGGGACACAGGAGAGAGGATAGATGCCAACAATCTGTAGGCCTGCCACTTGTCTCATCTTTGAGCTGATGCTGGATTTCCTTGTTTAGCTGTCTGGTTATCCTTATGGACTCCACCTCTTCCTACAAATTGGAATGGGATATTACAGAAGAGAGGGAAATTAAGGCCTAGTATTTTAAGGGAAGGATACAAGATATTTATAAATTTACAAAGCATGTGGCATTAATTGATCTATTCATGAAATATTTTGCATGTTTTCACTTTGTGATCAGGGTCTCATACAAGTAAGTGAGAGAGACAGAGGGACTGAGTGTGTGCATGCTGCATGAGTGAAGACTTTAGAGAGAAACAAAGGAATTTTCATGCTTATTCAAGCTTATCAGTGGGTAGGATGTATGAGAGAATGTCAATTGTGATATGTCTAAAATGGTAAATTTTTATTGTGTTTGACTCTGAAAGCTCACATGTCTTCATGCCTTTTTTGCTAGCTAAGAGAATATAAAATTGTGTTCAAAAAGAATGAACGCTCCTGTTAGACAAAACATTGACTGATAATCCTACTAAATTTGAAGTACCATGTATCAAAATCCTGCATTCTAGGGTGGTGAAAAATATTTCTCTGGAAGAGCAAGATAATGCAAATCTACGCCATATGTACTTTTTTCTCTTTCATATCTTAGTTATAAATTATACCTAGCATATCCATCTAGAGTTTGTTTCAGTTTAGGATTTTCTTTTTTTTTCATGTCTTTTTTTTGGGGGGGGAGCATCACTGCCCCTGGTGGTGGGAGTAGGAGGTCCAGCCTTTGCTCTGTGGAGCTGGAATTGAACCTCCATCCCAGTGGGCTGCAGTCCCGCGCGCAACCACTACGCCACCGGGGCTCAGCCCCAGTTTAGGATTTTCAGTGATAAAAGAAGCTTTTGGAGTGCACAAATCTAAGAGCCACAATGATTGTTAACCTGGAATTAAATGAGCATATGTGAACTGAACTGAACTATTGAGACCAAGATGGAAATGACACAATGACAAAGGAGATCTTATACAATGATAACCACAAAAACAAAGGCATACATATTACAAATGACCAATCTATGTTGAAATGTGGCCTGTAATTTGTTGATCGTAATCAATGGCGATATCTAATGAAAATGGGTGATTGTTGTCAGTGTAGAAAATTCTGAGAAGTATGTAAGCAGTGGGTTTGTCTACACCTTAGAAAGGATTCTTGAGCTGAGCCCCGGTGGCATAGTGGTTGTGTGTGGGACTGCAGCCCACTGGGTTGGAGTTTCAAACCCAGCAGCAAGGCTGGCCTCCTACTCCCACCAACAGAGGGCAGTGATGGCCCCCCCCCCCAAAAAAAGAAAAGATTCTGTTTAGTGAAAATGAATGATTTTATGGGGCATGATTTCAGCCAGCTTGGTAATCTCAACTTCTGTTTACTCTCAAATGTCTTCCATCTTCAATGACACATGATATGTTCTCTTTATTTGGGGAAGGTGGTTAATAATGATTAGCTATTTAAAGTGAGATCAACTGAAGTGACCCCCACCCCCTTTATAACTGTTCTTCCTCAGGATCTCAGAGTTGGACGATACCCTTTTGCAATGGTGGATTTCAACTTGAGCAGGTACAGTTCAGAACCTTTCACTCTGGTGGGCATCCCAGGACTGGAGAAATTTCACGCGTGGATTGGGATTCCTTTCTGTGGCATCTACATCATGGCTGTTGCGGGAAACTGCATTCTCCTCTACCTCATCGCAGTGGAGCGCAGCCTTCACGAGCCCATGTTCTTCTTTCTCTCCATGCTGGCTGTGACTGACCTCATCTTGTCCACAGCTGGTGTGCCTAAAACTCTCAGTATCTTTTGGTTTGGGGCGCACGAAATTACCTTCCCTGGGTGCCTTACTCAAATGTTCTTTCTTCACTTCAGCTTTGTCCTAGACTCAGCCATCTTGATGACTATGGCATTTGATCGCTATGTGGCCATCTGCTCCCCCTTGAGGTACACGACCATCTTGACTCCTAAAACCATCCTCAAGATTGTTGTGGGCATCTCCTTCCGAAGCTTTTGCATCATCTTGCCAGATGTGTTTCTGCTGACCCGCCTACCTTTCTGCAGGACGCACGTCATCCCCCACACATACTGTGAGCACATCGGTGTTGCTCGGCTTGCTTGTGCTGACATTTCCATCAACATCTGGTATGGCTTTTGTGTTCCCATCATGACAGTCATCTCAGATGTAGTTCTCATAGCCATTTCCTACACCCTCATTCTTTGTGCTGTCTTTCGCCTCCCCTCACGAGATGCCCGCCAGAAGGCCCTTGGCACCTGTGGTTCTCATGTCTGTGTCATCCTTATGTTTTATACGCCTGCTTTTTTCTCAATCCTTGCCCATCGCTTTGCACACAATGTCTCCCGAACTTTTCACATAATGTTTGCCAACCTCTATATTGTTATACCCCCAGCACTTAACCCCATTGTTTATGGGGTAAAGACTAAGCAGATCAGAGATAAAGTCATCCTCCTCTTTTCTAAGAAGGCTACAGAATGATGATTTGTTGGTCAATGGGAAGGGTGACATAAATTCATAGTGTACATAAATGTAGCAAGAATCAAGAAACAGTGATATTTAAAGCATGCACTGATTTTAGGTCATTTTCAAATTCAAAAATGGTTAATAAGTTTAGCTTCTATCTGCAGTGTTGAAAACATGAATCTAAAGGCATATGTCTTTGAAGACAGTGCTTGGTATCTTAAAAAAACAGAGTTTCCACTAAAGACCTTATAAAGCACAATTCTACTTTGACACACATGGTCTTTTTCTTTTAATGGGAGCTGGCTGAAAGGATATTTCAAGGAGATAATATTCTTTTCCAAATTTTTTATGATAACATATCGTCTTTTTGTTGTTGCTGTTGTTTCCATTTTATTAGATGTTCTTACAACTCTTGCTACAAACTGCGCATCAGTTGTATCTGACATATTTGTACATATATTCCATTGTTCTTTCCCAGGCATTCACTTTCAATTGGGATCAGTTCCTCCTTTTCCCCTCCCCCTCCAACCCTTGTGGTCCCCTGATAGATTGTAGATTTTTAATTATTTTCAAATCTTACTCTTAGCAACAGCCATCCAATTCTCTTACAAATATCTCGGTAAGATTTTTTTGAAAAAATATTGCTATCAGAAAATATTAAGTTGCAATTCATTCACTTGGAAAATAGCTATTAAGAATCTTTGATTGAGTTTTATCACTCTAAGTATTTAGTATAAAGCAGAGTGTTCAATATATATCTATATATGAGGCTGTATTTTGCTTCCATAGAGTTATATTCAAGGGAGAAATAAAGATGCAAAATAATAAATTAATGTATCATCTCAAAGTATAAATATACCCAATGACAAAGTCAAAATGAAAAATTGAGGGGCCATCACTTGGGGAGGAGGCCATGGCACAGATGACAGTAAGTGTCAAGACTCTGATCTGGGACCACTTCACAGGAACTAAGGACAGAAATGGGGCCAGTGGGGCTAGGGTAGAAAAAATCTGAGGAAGAATGATGATAGGCAATGGGATCAGGTCCTGCGGGGCTTAGATCACTTAAACATCCTTCCTGGGGGAGTAAACTGAAACCCAGTGAAAGACCATGATTTAAACAAAAAAACAGAGTGAGAAAATTTTGTATGTGGAGTGAGGATAAACTCTGAGAACCCGGGCCCATAATATCCCTGCAGCATATGTTCCTGTGAAATCAGATACACATTTCCCGGCATCGTGATATTCTCCCGTTAATAGCTCTCTGCTTTTCAGCTCTTTCTCCTTCCACTCGAAATGATTCTTAATGGATTTTTGCCAAATAGCCATTTGTTGTGAAGTTTCATAATAAATTGCAGTGTCTTAAGATGGAACATGGTCATTCCTCTCAATTATTATGGATATTTTTGGATTTCCTATGACACTCAACTTCATTGAAATTTTGTTTTTTCTCATCTATTCCTCATTGAATATGAAGGAAGACATCAACACAGGATAAGCATGCCTGTTGTGAATTGAAGAAATGGATATGTGAAGAAAATTGTTTTTCAGCACATTGTGTGAGGTGATGCGTCCTGGGACCCTGAGGTGCTCTAAGGAGACCTCATGGTATACTGGGTGTGAGTTGGGCGGCTGAACCACAAAGTCAGCACTTCGAAAACACCAGCTGCCTCATGGGAGAAAGACAGGGCATTTTACTCCCATAAAGAATTATAGGTCTAGGAACCGACAGGGACAATTCATCCTGATCTATGGAATTGCTAAGAGCTGGAATCAACGCCAGGGCAGTGAAAGTTTAACGTAAGGTCAACAGTTTCCTCCACCAGTCCACCAGTGGAGAGAGAAACTGGAATCATTTTGTTCTACTTAAGATTTACCACTTCATTAGGAATGGGTGCTAGATGCTGTCAAATGGCAGGACACACAACTTCCAGGAACAGGAGTGGGAATCATGACACCAGAAATGTAGTGGGACGAGGGAGAGAGGAAGTCAGTATTGGGGAGCCAACAGCATTGATCAAAATATAACCACTCACTCCTCTACAGGGAGAAGAACAGCAGAGAATATGGGGGAAGGGAGCCAGGGGTTGATGTGAGAGATGAAAATAATAAAAATGTACAATCTCTCAAGAGGCTCTGAGGGGGTAGTGGAGGTGGAAGGGTTGAACCCTTGAGATACCAAGGGCTCAATAGAAAGTAAATGGCTTGAAAGAATGAGGACAACCTGTGGACATCGATGCTTGATTCAATTGCTATATGGATTCTGATAAGAGTAGTTTGAGCCCCCAATAAAATGATTTTAAAAGAACAACAACAACAACAACAAAATGATTTACTACTTCAGAAACCAAAAGGGCAGTTCTAGTCTATTCAATCTAACCAATTTCAGAACACTTTCTTCTTGTACTCATTGCTCTTAGCTCTCCATTCCCTTCATCATCCCCTCCAGCATGCTAGACCATGATCAACCTCCAGATTTACCTATCCTAGAATTCACACACAGAAAATAATACAAAACACGAACAGGAAGCAAACAATAATGACAGTGACTAGACAAAATATAGAAAAACCTCAACCCCAAAGAAAGCAAAAACTATTAACATAAAACAACTTTTGAATGGATCAAAAGGGAAATCAAATAAGGTATTGCATTTCAACTTACGTACGCCTGCTTAAGGGAACCCTGGGAACTAGGTGCTACAGGTTGGGCTGCAGTCCACAAGGTCAAAACAAGCAGACACTCTGTGGGGAAAGAAGGGCAGATTTTTAATCCCACAAAGAGTTATAGTTCCAGAAACTAACAAAGGCAGTTCTGCCCTGTCCTGTAGGGTCACAAGTATTTGGTATCGACTCCCTGGCAGCGAGGTCGATGTGGGTTTGGGTTTGTTCTGATGCCGCCCGCCTTTAAAATGCTCTCTGATAGAAAGGCTATTTACATTCCTGGAAAATACAATCAGAGGGAAGCTATCTGAGGATGACTCTGTGTTGGGAAGCTTCAAATAGATTTGTGGCTTCCACTGTCATCCATAGCCTTCTGCAGACCAGATGTTCAAAATCTGAACTATGAAATCATTCTCTCCTTTGAATTTGGACTTTGTTATTTACAAACCCTGAATCACACAGGCTGTTATGCTTCTTCCTTGTGGACTTCGTTGATGCTATCCTAGATGACTGCTTGTGTGAAAACCAACCTTTAAGAACCCAGTTGTTGCTCTTTCTGTTAGCAGACCACAATTTCATTCCTTCACTACATTATCAATGTGATTGAATCATTACTTTGTGTGCTTTGGAAGTCATATTACAATTAAACTCTTAAAAATTAAAAAATATTTTAAAATGTGAACTTATTCTTCATGAAAAAAGAAAAGGAAGAAAACAAGAGTCTGAACTGGCTAGGGAATTTAATTTGCTCTAAAGGCTCTATAATTTTTTGAATCTTACAATTGTAGAATGCTTATTAAAGCTTTGGAATAGTGTCTTGATTGATGGGATAGATTTATATGTAAATTCCTCAATGCCTAATAGATAAAGTGATAAGACTGTGTAACTGAAAGAAAATAGGATTTTGAGGTCTAATAACATAAAATGTACCTTGAGGCCAAACCTGGAAGGACTCAGAAGAGTAAACCTAAGGAGTTTACATGAAGGTTGAGACTCAATATATCTGATTGTGTGTCCATAGCATTTTCCAAGTCTGCATCAGAAATACAGAGCTATACCTCCCCTTACATCCACCCATTTGCATTCTTACATATAATGTGAAAAACATTTTTATGTTTTTATAATCCTCATAAGCATTTGCACAAAAGTTAAATATTGATAATCATCTAAAGTGCAGCTAAAGTTCATTTAAATCCTCTTAATAGCCATAGCAAAAAACAGGGATGGAAAAAAAGGAAAGGACACCATTAGTTCAAAGAACTAAAGGAACCCTTACCCCACAACCTCCATAACAGAAGAACTAGATGGTCCCTAACTGTCCCTGCTGACCAATCTGACAAGGAGCACAAGAAGAAACCCTGTACAGAATAGGGAAAAATGCAACACAACTAAAAATTATAATAAAACATCCAGACTTACTTATCTGAGAGACTATAGAACCCTCTAGGACTATGGATGTCCCTCACACACAAAATGGACCTCATGTCTTACTTTTAGTTTAATGACAGACAAGAACTACAATATGAGCTGTTACACTGGAGGGGTATGCACTCTTTAGAACAATCAAGATGATACAAGATCAAAAAGAGCAGCATTCTCCCATAGATAGAGTTCAGACAGCAGGAAGACACAGGAAAGAAGGACCTACAGAAGTGGGAAACACAGGGATGAAGTGGAAGGAGCCGTGTTTGTGTCAAGATTGTGGAGCAAAATGTGTATGAATTATTGACTAGAAAGCCAAGCTGTTTTGTTAACTTTCACCCAAATCCCAACAAAAAGTTAATAAATAAATAATAAAATAAAACACAACCTAAAAATAAAATGAAATGTAGACAGGAAGGAGGCCAGTGTGACTGAAGCAGTGACTTTGGGGTCAAAGTCCAAACCAAATGACACTGAGTCAATTTCACCTCATAATGGTCAGAAATAAGGGAGGAGTAACCGGACATTCTGTTGTGAAATACAAAGATGGGACATTTTTCCAAGTCACACAGCAAGAAAGTTGTACGTGTTTACCTAGAATAAAATCTAAGAACCCAGGTCAATGATATTCTTAAAGAGCACAGCAATAACCATCTGCTAACAGAAACTAAAGAAGGAGGGAAATCTGGGAATATTAATGTCTGGTTTCAAAGCTTCCAACTCTACACAAACCTGTACAAAACAGCCAAAACTCACTGCCACAGAGCCAATGTCAACTTTATAAGACAGGATAGAACTGCCCCTGTTGGTTTACCTAGAATTAAAAAGCATTAGCCCCAAACAAGGCTTCAGAAATTGATGGAATGCTAATACCAATACCAATGCCACTAGGTATTGAAGACTAGGGAGTGGCTGCTCCAAGTAATGATACTTTCAGTTGCATCCTATTCTTGTGAAAATTGGACATCGAAGAAGAATCAATACATTTGAACCATGGTGCTGGAGAAGAATACTGAAAGTACCATGCACTTGCAAAAGAATCAACCCATCTGTCTTGCAAGAAGCACTATCAGACTACTCCTTAGAGGCAAGGATTGGACATATTGTCAGGAGACTCCAGTCTCTGGAGAAGTACATTGTGCTCGGTAGAGTTGGGGTGGGGTTAGAGGACATGATACAGTGGCTGTAACATAGGGCTCAAATATAAGAACAACTGTGAAGAGGGGCAGAACTGGGCAGGGTTTCCCTCTGTTGTTCATGTGATCACTGTGATTTGGAAGCAAATTGATAGCACCACACAACAACAATAATAACATAGACTCTCGTAAAAAAGAGTATTAACATAAATTAATAATGCATAAATTAAAAATGGGAAAGGAGGTAGTTAAAAATTCTTTTGTCCCAAATTAGCATTTTCATAGCTTTCTCCTACTGCCAAATTTTAATCAAACATGGGTAAATATGATTAAATCAGTTTCAAAATTTGAATCAATTAACATACTATTCATTAATTTTTCTCTTTTAAAAATCATTTTATTGGGAGCTCATACAACTCTTAGCAAAATCCATACATACATCTATTGTATGCAAAACACATTTGTACTTTTGATGCCATCACCATTTTTTTTTGGCATATTGTCATCATCATTTTCAAAACATTTCCTTTCTACTTAAGCCCATGGTATTGGCTCTTCCTTTTTCCACTCTCTCCCTTGATAATTTAAAAACGATTGCTATTTTGTCATACCCAATGCTGTCTGAGGTCTCCCTTTGCCCACATTCCTGTTGTCTGTACCCCAAAAGAAGGTTATAAGTAGATCCTTATAATCAGTTTCCCCATTCTACTCCACCTTCCCTCTATTCACCTGGTTTTGCCACTCTCTCCGCTGGTCCTAAAGGGATCATCTGTTTTGGCTTCCCCATTTTCTGGTTCCTATCTGTACAAGCGTACATCTTCTGGTTTTATCAGATTTGTAAGGTAGAAATCAGATCATGATAGTGGGAGGAAGTATTTTAGAACTAGAGGAAAGTTACATATTTCATTGTTGTTACATTATGCCCTGAATAGCTCGTCTCCTCCCCACAACCCTTCCATAAGGAGATGTCACTTCTCCTGCAGCTGAACCTTGGTTCCCCAAACTGTGCTCCCTCTCATTTATAATGATATAATTTTTAGTTCTTTGATGCCTGATGCCTGATCACTTCTATGCCAGGTGTGTTTCTTCTATATGGGCTTTGTTGCTTCCAAGCTAGATGGCCACTTGTTTACCTACAAGTTTTTAAGCCCCCAGAAATTAAATCTTTTGATAGCCGGGCACCATCAGCTTTCTTTACCACTTTTGCTTGTGCACACCTTTGTCTTCAGTGATTGTGTCAGGAAGGTGAAGACCAAGGAATGCCAATTTAATAGAACAAAGTGTTCTTGCATTGAGGAAGTACTTGATTGGAGGTCTAATATTCATCTGCTGCCTTAATACTAATCCTGTAAGTATATGCACATAGATCGATTTCCCCATCATGATATATAAATATATTTACCTATGTTCATGCCTGTATTTAACCTCTGTAAATGCTCTTTGCCTCCCAGTTCTTTCTTTTATTTCCTTTTACTCTCATCTTGTCCCACCATCATTCATTTGGGTTTTAGTAATTTCTCTCTGCTACATTGCTCTTGATCAATCACTATCAGCTCTCGTACACCCACCTTACCACTGATTTTGGATCACTTGTTGTTCCCTTGTCCCTGGGATGGTCAATACCCTATCATTCCCATCACCTCCCCATCTCCTATGTCCCCCCAGAACCATCAGTCTCCTTGTTTTCTCCTCCAGATTGTTCATCTAATGTATCTTATCTAGATAGACTTGCAGAGATAATAATATGTACAAAAAAAAACAAGACATGGCAAGATGGAGCAACAAAGAAAACAAAAGGATGACAACAACAACAAAAACAGTGTCTGGAAAAAATGTATAAATAAGTAAAAAAAATAATAATAAAAAGAAAAACTGTAAATAGTTCACTGTCTGTTAATTGATCTCCAGGTGTGTCCCCTGATTGAGTCTGATGGGGTGCCACATCCTGATCCCAAAGTATATCCTTGCCACTCCTGTGGGAACTCCATGCCCTGCTCCTCCTGCTGCTCTGCTGTATGTCCTTACCTTGTTGTGGTCAGACCTGGTGCACTCCCGATCCTGCTTATCCAGTGTTGTACCCATAGGGCCTTGGGTCAGCAAGGGACACCGTATTTTATAGTGGGGCTGGTCATATGGTCCAATGGCTGTTCTGAGTGGAGAGACCATTCTCAAAGCTCAATGGGTCAGGATGCACTCCATCCTCTCTTGCTCCCCCTTCAGTTGCTCTCATGTGCTCTGGGTCAAGCATGTCTCTCTCCCTGCTCTGGAACCTCAGTGCTGGCTTTCAAAGCAAACTCCCCTGGGGAAAGAGGTGGCTGCCCAAGTAGTTGGGATTGGGGCTGGACCCTCAGACCCCTCCAATGGCTCCCAGCTTCACACCCTCTTGCTGCATTGGCATCCTGGAACACTGGATTTAATTTTGGTTCTCCTTTCCTTGTGGAGATATAAACAATATGTTCCCATTGTGTGGATTAGTGCCCCATTCCCATATCACACATCTCTGTTTCCATCCCCTCCCTCCTCAGTTTTCTACCATATGTAGCCCTGGATTATATTGCCTGTTTCTTCTATTTTGAACTTCTATGATCAAAATAAAAATAAATTCATGAATTATTGGAAAGCTAAAATTCTTTTGTAGCAGTAATTAAAAAGGCAGATGTTACATGAATGACAATGCACACTCACTGGGATATGTCTATCCCAGTAAAATGTATATATACACTGCTTCTTCATGAAACTTGGAGCTTCACTGAAAGAGTAAAAGACATCGATAAGTTAAAGATTTTCTTAAATCTAGGTATTGTAGATATTTCTGTAAAGTATTAGCGAAGAACATAGAAAGTCTTCCCTAGCATTCTGTCAGAGTGAAGAAAATCTTCTTGGCATAGTTAAGTTATGTGATATATTGAGCATTTCAAATATATTCAACTACAACAAGAAAGGGACACATTCCCAAGGAAGGCTATTATCAGAAAAAAACAGAAAATAGAAAATGCTGATAAGGATATGGAAATTGGAAACCATACATTACTGTGGGAATGTAAAATGGTGCTGTGACTATGGAAGGCCTTTTGGCAGTTTAAAGATTAAGTATTGAATACAAAATGGCCTAAAAATTGATTGTATTTTCAGTTATATCACTAAGAGACTTGAAGGAAGTAATTCAAACTCAAACACTTGTTTAATGCTTCTCAGAGCATTATTCACAATAGTCAATGGAAGTAAACCCAAATGAATATTCATCCATAGCTAAATGTGGTGCACGCTATACAATGTTATTCAGCCATGGAGAAAGCAGTTCTGATACATGCAGTGGCATGGATGGATCTTGAAACTCTTTTGCGGAGTGAAAGAAATTATATGCAAAAGGATAAACATAGTATAATTCCATTTATAGGGAATTTTTAGAATAGGTAAATACATAGAGAGTAAAGCTTATTGGTGGATAAAAAAGGTGACTTGTGGAAGGAGGGAAAAGAGAGTTATAGCTATAGAGGGGTTTCTGATTAGCCTGATAAAAAACTTTAAGAAATGCATACCAGGGCTGAGCCCCGGTGGCGTAGTGGTTGTGCGCGGGACTGCGGCCCACTGGGATGGAGGTTTGATTACAGCTCCATGGAGCAAAGGCTGGGCCTCCTACTCCCACCACCTGAGGGCAGTGATGCCAAAAACAAAAACAAAAATAAAAAAAAAAAGAAATGCATACTGGTGATATTATATTAGCATTTTGAATATAATTAATGCCATTGAATTGTACTCTAAAATAGTTAAGATAGTAAACATCATTTTATATATATATTTAACACACACAATGAATAGGGGAATGGCATCTGTCAGCCACAGAGGATTACTTGGGTTTACTAAGAAACTTATGTTTAAATGATTGCTAATTTTTGGTGAGTGGGTAGATAATGCATCTGCACCAATATTGGATATGACCAGATGGGATGGTAGGGATTAGGTAATCAAGAATATAGGAACCTATAGTCAATATTTGATGAATGTGAAGAACTGAGATAATAGCAGGAGATGAATGAATGTCTTATAGCATGATGGTGTTATTGAACTTGGAAAGTTATACGATATAAGAGATTACTCTTATATCTCACCACAGTTGATTTTCCCAATCAAATGAGAGTTAGTTATTAGAGACAGAAAGAAGGATATAAAAATATGAGCTTTATTTCTGATAGTTGAATTTAAGAGTATTGTGTGGGGGTGAGTCCCGGTGGCATAGTGGTTGTGCACAGGACTGCGGCCCACTGAGGTGGAGGTTCAATTCCAGCAGCGGTTCCACAAGAGCAAAGACTGGGCCTCCTACTCCCACAACCAGGGCGAAGTGATGCCCAAAAAACAAACAATCAAAAAAGAGTATTGTGTGACTATATATATTGACTTCTTGATTAATTCCAAGTCTAAATTTGGGATGGCACACTCCATAGAAAAAGCACAATAGTTCATCTGCCAGCAGAAACAAATTTTTGCATTTCGACTCTCAAAAACTTAGATATATGTAGGAAAAACCCTATAGATTGCCTTTGTTCAGCCTATGAGGAATAACTAGTGTCTGCTTAACTTTAATTTCTGAAAAATATGGATTTAAATTTTTTAGATCACAAATTTCTAGAATATCAAAAAAAACAAAAGACTTATTTCTAATATTATATTCCAAAGACAGTGTACCGTCTACATAACAGAAAATATAAAAGAAAGAATATGTGCACATTAATCATTGAAAGTATGCATAGAGGAGAAAATTTATAGGCATAAGATTTTGCTGCTCTGAAATTATAATTAGCAAAAGTTATGTGTAAATTAAAACCCAAGGGGCCAGTGAAGATGATGTCTTATGTGTATTGAAGATGAAGCATTTCAGAATGGAAAAAAGGAACAAGGGAGACAGCACAGAGTTTTAAAGGAATTTGATTATGAGAATTTCAGTGATGAGAAACATTGATGAAATTGGATCATACCAATATTTGTAAATTTGAAAAATTGGCTAATGGCTATCCTGTTTTTGAAGAAGATTATTTCTTATGCATTTCCTATTGTTCTTTCTTCTGTGGGTGCATGGGATTCAGAATAAACAGAATGAGATAGAATTCTAGTTGTACAATTCAAAGAGTATGAAATGAGACATTTTTCTAAAGCTCTCTGAGCTTTACCTTCGGGATTGATAATGGTAACAGCGATCTCGTCATTTCATTTAACAATCATTTCATTTAACATCATCCTAACATGGTGCTGCTGTTAAACAAAATTTGATTCTTTCATTTATCATTCCAAATGTTTTCAATTTTCTTTCTCCTTTTTGGCCTCTATTCTGTTAAAAAGTGGTTATGTTTGGAGAAGGAACATTTGTATATTACACTCCATAACCATTCTTCCCTTTTGTTTGAATGTTTTTTATTCAAGAACGTCTTTAAATTTTGCACAGAGCTTGAAGATATTAAAGAGGCCTGCACAGGACCATGCAGTGCTGCCTTCAGCTGTGCTTCATGGGGTCTCTATGGATTGGAGACAACTGAATGACAACTAACAACAAGATACAAAATGCCTGCTATGAGTTGCCAGTGCACCTTGTTCCAGGGATGAGAATCTGGGGGCTCAGATTAGGGTAGAGGTTGTCAGAGAAGCGGTACAAGCTAGATGCTTCACTGACATTCCAGAGAACAAGTCATCTCATTTGTACAACAGGCTTGTGGCTTTGGTCTCTGGGCCACAGTAAGTGTTACCACAGAGTTTAGATGATAATGTGAGTTTGTGTGCACGCGCGCACACACACGTGCACCCTATAAAATATTTTCCAACATAGAATTGAGTTCTGCGATGATTCTGAAGTATCAAAGTAAATATCCACAATAGCAGATTGCTTTCTGTTTTATTTGTTTGCTGGTCAATTTTGAATTACTCAGTATGAACAGAAAAAAAATCACTCTAAGATTTTTTAAAAAAAGCTTTCACTGTTGATGGTATATTGGGAAATATTTGTAATTATTGTGTTCTGTTGTGTGCCTCTGAATGGGATGGGATGCCATCTGGTGGGATAGGAAGTGTTGTACAATTAATGTCTATTATAAGGATCCTGTAGTGGCTCTGTATAGCATATATCTCAGATGGTCAGGAGCACATCTTCCTGCTGACTATTTCCAAGACAAAGAAACGTGGGTCATGTGCGAATTCTCTGAGGTCATCTTACAGCCAGGGTGTCCTACTAGGTAGTTTACACAGGCATCACTTACAAACACCTTTTGGGAAACTATATGTATTAATACTCATTGTTCAGAGGGAAAATAGAGCAGAAGGAGTAAGGAACTTGAACAAGGTTACACATTAAGGAGTAGGCTTATATGATACTAAATTTCAGACTCTTTTTAGCAGACTGCTTTGCTTAAGAAGCATCATCAAAGACACTGTCAACTTTCAGATGCCAAATGGATTAGTCATTTGTGTAGAGTGAAACATGTCTTCATCTCAATGTGCTGTGATTCCTTTCAGTGGTTCTGGGCTTCTATTGTCCTGAGAGCCCTCTCAGCTTAGACTATCCATTATTACGCTCTGAGTGTGTCAGAGACATAACCTGAAATAGAAGAAAGTCAGCGGAGATGACTACAGGCTGCTACTAATTCCTCATTAACAGTTCACAGCTGAGACTAGCTGGTCTTCACCTGCCACCAGGGGCTTTGTGACCCTGTTCTCATCTCCTTGAGGGGTTCAGAAGAGACCCATAAATTCTTCTCCCTCATTCCTTGTCTCTTTCAGGCTAACCGCTGGAGCATCTTCAAAACTTCCAGGTCCTGTGTGCAACCACTGATGACTGGACACACTCTGGTAGAAGGGTCTGAAGCAAGACGAGGTGCAGAGAAACTCGATGCCTGCTCTGAGCTATTCATCTCACCTCCACAGCCAAGGTGAGAGCCTGACCATTACCAGCAGGAATTCCATGGTTGATGCCAATCACACTGAGGCAAGCTTTTGTGGCTTCTGAGCAGGTCATCCTCTCTGGCCCCTATGCGTTTTTCTTCTTCCAAATTGAGCCCCAATGAACACTAAAATTCCCTCTAAAAGTACTAGTTCCCAAAGCGATATCCTCAGAAGCCCTCTATGCTCTGATCAAAATGAGCTGCTTCTCCTTATCAGAAATAAAATTTGAGGTGCACAAGTGG
Source organism: Nesogale talazaci (assembly GCA_004026705.1). Lineage (NCBI taxonomy): Eukaryota > Metazoa > Chordata > Mammalia > Afrosoricida > Tenrecidae > Nesogale > Nesogale talazaci. The sequence goes on along the minus strand of PVJH01007964.1, from coordinate 17,705 downwards.
GCCAGCAGTGGAGGGCCAGTATTGTCAGTAAGTTTGAGAACTGGGACAGAGGTGCCACATTCCTCTTTTTCTCTTCCCAATCCAGTGTCAGAATGATGTGGACAGTGGAGCTTGAAGATCAAGAATAGGGTTTAGGAGATAAAATTCACTCAATTGTACATTTTCTTCCTTAGAAAATTATCATCTGCTATTTAGAAACAGTCTTGTGCTCAATCTCCTTCTTTTAGTTCTATTGAAAAAGGGAACTCCTCCTTCATTGAATCTCAATATTTCAGCCGCTCTTTCAGCCAATATTATTTCAAACTCAGAACATTCTTGTTCAAAGCATCCTTGGTTCAATTCCCAACTCAGTCACTTCTTTTAAAAAGAAAGATTGTATATCAAAGTATTGCTGAACTGAGAATGTAGTGGATAGGGATTCAAAAGAAATGGGATTTAAGGTTAAACAAAGTGATAAAGATAATGATAATATTGACAGGAACAGTGAACATGTTTTGGGCATTTGCTGTGTTTTAGGTACTACTTTATAGTACCTACAAGTCTATGATCTCAGGTCTATGTTTCCACAAAATTGTTGAGGTTGCTTTAGATTTAATTATTTTACATATGCTATTTTAAATAATTGAAATAAAATGCTGTAAGATAGGTACATTTATTTTTCTCTAATATATGATTAAGGAATTTGAAGTACAGAGAAGTTGTGTAGTTTATCCAAAACCTGAATAATCTGTTTCCAGATACCGCTCTAAAACCTGAATAATCTGTTTCCAGAGACCACTCTAGATCTTAAATATGTAGAAGACCAGAAAAAAGAGCAAGAAATTATATCATTGAGTCTTATCTTCCTTCTACCCTTACCTCCTGCTAGGGATCCTTACCTCCTGCTAGGGATGAAAACTACGATAGGAACCATAATTCTGGTCACAGTTTAGAATGTTTAATAGATACATCCCAAAGCAACAAATCAGAGATTCAATAGACGACCCAAGGTTTCTGAACTTTTCCCATTATATTCTCTGTTGTCCCAGCTGCACTTAAAACTTCCTTTGGGGAAAATACGTTGGCCCTCCAGGCCTCTTAAGCAGGACATAGTTTACAAGCCACGCTGATTTCTAGCTTAGAATCCAGTAGATTCAACAGGATGAGCTGATTGAGCAGAAAAATGAGAGTGGCAATGTCCTTACATGAGTGCTGGCTTGAAAGACCATACAGTGGGGGGCGTAGCTGGTGGTAGAACCAAGCTTCTGTACCACCAGTACCTGTAAGCATGTACAGCAGGAAAGGGGAATTTCTGTATGAATGGACTCAGAGTAAGAAGCTCTCGGAGACAGAGCAGAAGCCCATGGAACTTCAGAGTGAGGGAGTGGCTGAGGCAGTTTCTACTTCAGCCAAGAAGAAAATGCCCACTAAGTAAGAGAAGAGCAGGTGCAAATGATCCTAGAATGGGATATAATATGCTCTGAGATCATTATAGTAGCACCAATACCTAAGAGAAGTACAAGTCCATAATACTGACTGGGAGATGAGTGGTTTGTTGGTGTAAAATGGAGCAGAAATCCCACTGTACCCACCCATCCTCATTTTATTGCTGAATAAATTTGATCTGGTATCCCAACCTTGTTTTTCTCATGCCTCACACAGGCCTGGAGATGAGATGAATTGAGAGAAACAAGGTTGGGATACCAGTAGCAGGGACAATGTGTTCTAGTGGAAGGATAAGAAAGGTGTCGATGTGCTTATAAATAGTAGAATATAGGCCAGAGATTAGAAGGTGGGAAGAGGGTTGCCAGGTGGAAGAGTCCCTTCCCCTTTACTTAGTCCATGGTAGAAAATTATAGCAAGAGAAACACAGGCTGTGGATATGGTAGGGAGGGGAGGTTATCCCTGGACTCTTTCCAAGAGGAAGTATGCTAGCAGAGCCTGCACCCTCTCTTACGGGGCCCCCTGACAGCTGTGCTTGCCTTGTGGTTTCAGGAGAGATGTTCCCAGGCAGAGGGAGTTGACTTCCTTTTCTGGTACAGGCAAAGCCTGTGTGAACTGGGCCCAGACAAGATGTTCCCAAGGTTCGTCGGAGATGATGGAACTCACATTATAAAGGAGGCAGGGACTGTCCCTATGGCTAGGCAAAGTCTCATCTTTCAGAATGAGCCTCTGGTTTCTAAACCAATTAAACTTTCATGTGGGAACAACCAATATGGCTTACACCCTGTCTGTACTCTGCAGGAGTTGGAGTGTTCTAGACAAGGGACATGGGTAATATTACAAAGAGGGCTGGGGCTTTGGAGGGAGCCTCACTCAGAACCAGAACCTATTTATTACTCATCTCCCTCTGGTTCTTTAGTTCCTCAGACCAGGTGAGCATACCAGATTCTCTCATGAAGTTCAAGATCCTCTCAGATGGCAAATTAAAAGCTCACTCTAGCTTATATCCTTCCACCAGACTTTCTTTAACCAGTTAAAACCAGGTTAGTGAAGCAGCACACAACTACCATTTTAACATGGCCACCACCAGTGTCACTGTCATTGTGGTGTTTGATTCCGGACACTTCTACAGTCGAACTGTGATGCTGTGGGCTTAGTGGGTTTCAGAACTTTCCCACACTTGTATCTAGATTTAGTTCAGTAGGTACCAAAGAATCTTTTCATAGACAGAAAGGCCAAAAAGCTTCTCCAAAGGATGGGTGTCTCTACTGAGCAAAGGATGCATGTCCAGTGGTCCAGAGCTAGAGGGAGGGATGTCAGACAACCAGGATACTTCTGAAGACAATGTTCTGCACCCACTGTTAGGAAAGTAATGTTTGGAAGATAAGATGTGAGCTAATAAGGTCACATCTGGCAAAGGTTCTTAGAAGAGGACTGTAGCCTAGCGGATTGTCTCTCCATGAACCAAGTTGAAAATTTCCTTTATTCTGACTTGTACCTTCTCTTGGGTGAAAGCAACACAGGACCTGTGCCGCAGTCCCAGCGATTAGTTGTAACTCTTACAAATGCCTTCCTCTGAGATCAGTGACCAGAAAAGAGCAAATCACCAAGGCCTTATGTGCCTAGGTCCGAAGAATTTTGTCTCACATCTTTATTGCTCTATTTTTCAGGTGTGCGACCTAGAGAAAATCTGTTAACTATGTAAACATCCAGATTCCTTGATCTAGCATATAGGACGAACTGCACTCACAAGACGGCTAGGGAATCTACAGTTGAGGAAAGCAAAACAACAAAAGTCTGTGTGGTGCTGATTCGGACTCCGGGCATCCAGGGTTGGGCAAATGACTAATAATTAATAATAATTCGGCTGCTAACGGAAAAGTCAGATGCTTGAGGCTATCTGGACATACCTTTGAAGAAGGGTGGTAGTCTACTGCTCATTTTGGAGAATCTTCCACTGAAAGCATGAGGGAGTCACAGTTCAATGCAAAAAAAGCTGTCACCGTCACACAACGATGGTACTCAGCAAGTGCTGAGGCATCATAAGCACTAACCACCCCCCCCCCCCCTCCATTTAACTAATCTCCCCATAGAGCCGGTTGACTCTCACGGTTCCCTTTTATGTTCTGCAGGTACAGAGCCAGGGCCATTCAGGAGATGGAGTGGGACCCTGCACTGACTGCTCTCAATTGGACTGTTCTGCCTTCTGGACCTGGGCCCTTTGTCTTACTGGGGGTACCAGGACTGGAGGCACTGCATGCCTGGCTTTCTGTGCCTGTGTTCTTGCTGTACATGGCAGCTTTGATAGGGAACGTCCTTCTACTAGGGCTGGTGGTGGCTGACCCGGCACTTCGATCACCTATGTATCAGCTGCTGGGGCTTCTGGCAGCTGCTGACTTGGTTCTGGCCACGTCCACGGTGCCCAAAGCCTTGGCTGTGCTCTGGGGTCTGTCTGGGGAGATTTCCTTTGGGGCCTGCCTCGCTCAGCTCTTTGTTGCCCATGTGGCCTTCATTGTTGAGTCCTCGGTGCTGCTGGCCATGGCGGTGGACCGCTACGTGGCCATTTGCCAACCGCTACGCTACGCTGCTTTGCTGACTCAGCGCGTGGTGGGCACCGTGGCTGTCGCCGCTGTGACCCGTGGTGCCTGTGTCATGGCCCCCCCTGTGGCCTTACTCCAAAGACTGCCTTACTGCGGTAGGCGAGCCCTGCCCCACACGTACTGTGAGCACATGGGTGTGGCTCGGCTGGCATGTGGCGACACCCGCCCCAACATCTGGTATGGCCTGGCCACCACACTGCTCTCTCCAGTCCTGGACCTCGGGCTCATAGGCACTTCTTATGCCCTCATTCTCCGTGCGGTCTGCCGACTGCCATCCCACAGGGCCCGCCGCAAAGCCCTGGGCACCTGTGTGGCCCATGCCAGTGTCATCAGTCTCTTCTATACTCCTGCCCTCTTTTCCTTCCTGACTCACCGCTTTGGCCAGCACACGGTCCCTGGCCACATCCACATCCTGCTTGCTAACCTCTACGTGGTGGTCCCGCCTGCCCTCAATCCTGTCGTCTATGGGGTGCGAACCCGGCAGATAACACAGCGCCTCCGACACCTGCTCAGATTGTGTTGGGCAAGGGCAGTGGGGGATGTGGGTCCTGGGTGGGCCGACCCACAGGAGTGAATTCTGATCCTGTGTTCACCAGAGGATGCCCACGGATGGCACAGCTGTGCAGCGGGACTCAGCTGAATAGAGCTCGGCAGGATTCACCGGCCTCTAGATGGACCTCTGCTCAGCCTTGACCCTGTTCTCCCCTACAGGGAAAAGTGCCCATGAAAGTGACCTATCCTTGTCTGAGTCTCCTGTGTCCCATCACTTTACACCCTATCAAATTCTGTATGGACCTTCCCGCCTTTGTTACACATGTCTAGAGAAAGTTTGGGCTGGGCAGCAGCATACAAGGAGACGCCGAATACAGCCCACGCCAGGCAACCTGGCCGTCCAAAACGGTTATGCCTCCATCACTGCAGACAGCCAGGATCAGATGAGGGAGAGGAAGGTGGTGCAGAGGGGTTGGAGAAACTGGGACCTGGGAATAAAATAGAACACCACCCCACTCTGGTATGTTTTGGACAATGACTTGGTTTCTGACCCGGGTGACTCATACTTAGAACATTAGAGGTTCACTGAGCGGGGGATGAAATGCAGAGAACAACCCTGTGGGTTTCCTGAAGCTGTTTCCTCACTTTGTCCAGACGCTGCGACTGTTCTTTCTTTTCTAACTAGTGCTGCTGATGGGTTGCAGTGGGAAAAACACAGGAAGATGCACTCGGCACCAATCATCAAATGCTGTGCTTCAATTTTCTACCTTTCCTCCCTCCCTCCCACTTCCCTCCCTCCCTTCTTTCCTTCCTTCCTTCCAGCTCATCCTTCACAAAGTAAGTGCTGTAGTTCTAGCGACACCAGGGGGATGCAATTCACTCTTCGCTTACCTCCATGATCCCCAGGACCTTATGGCTTCCAGCAAAGTCAGGCCAGAAGGGTTGATGGGAAATGGATTCCTGACCATTTTCAATGTCCGAGGGTAAGGATATTAAAATGAGACAAGATTATGAGCTCTCGTATAAGCTCAAAACTAATTTTCCTTGAGTCTAATTTGACTCAGGATGACCCATGTGCTCCTGATTAGATTTGTGCTCTATGTCCAGTTTTAATTAACTGATATCCCAGACCTTTCTTCTTTGGGAACTTCTGGGAGGACTTGAACGATGAGCCTTTTTGTTTGCAGTCACCTGTGTTTACCAATTGCACTACTCAGGGATTCTACCAGGATGGCCCCAAAGATTCCTGAACTATGCCTTGCTAGAGTCACACCTTCTGTTAAGCTTGGTCTTTAGGCCTACAATGTGAAATGTGGGTTTGATACCTTAGGTGTTTGTTAAGATAATGTGTTTATAATTTATGAAGTTTAGGTTGTAATGAGGAGGAGGGCCAGAATAAAGGATATGGATTGTAGGGGTTCAGAGGCAAAATATCCAAACAGAAACACTACAGGACCCATTCTTCATAGAAAACCCGATATCCCTCTAGGTATTTAATTGAATGTAAGACTCTCCACTATTTGAGACACACTCATGAACAATGGCAGAGGAGGTGAGAGCTGTTCAGGACAGCCAGCCCCAAGAACATTGGAATTTTGACTCCTCCTCTAAGACTCAGGAACAAAACCCTGGCCTCTCTGCAGGGATTGACCAAGTATGATGGAGGGGAATGAAACTTTATAGCCTCCCGTGATTGGCTCGAGTATTTTAGGATAGAGTTTTTTACAGGAAAGACAATGGAGATTATTGATACCAAGATCCCACAATAGGAGAAGCTCTTGAGTAGTGCTTGAGTAGTAGGGATGACATACAATCGGTGAATACCTTGGATAAATGAAGAGGCAAGTTGCTAGAGTCAAGTGAGGGTATCTAACAGAGCCTGCCAGTAAATGGTTGCTGAAGCAATTCCCTCCACATCCCACCCCCAATAGACTCTTTGGCCTCCATTCACATTTTATAAGTAAATGGTTTCTATCCTTGAGATTGAGCAAGTGAGGTTACATTTCCTTCTAAAGTATCTGCTCCCTTAAAGGTCAGAGGAAGATTATAATCACTCGGTGAAAGGGACCCATCCCACGGCCCCCACAGGATGTCTCAGGTTTGCCTTAATCTGTTTGGACAGGAGGGCCCAGTTGGGCAGGGGTAAATCTCAGTTGGGGGATAGATGAGAAAGATACTGTGTGTAGTGAGAAGCTAGTCTCCACCCCATGCTGGAGACCCCAGTCTGTCACAACCTTCCCCGCCCCCCAAGCCCTCTCCTCTTCCTCTTATGTTCTCAGCTCTTTCAGATGTCGTAATCTGTGCCCCCCTCCTGTTGAGGCTATTTACGAGAGTTCTAGATAAAAGCTAAGGGAAATCAAGACTCACTCTACTACAGCGGATGCAAGATGCAGAGTGCCACAGCTCTCTTGGCCAGCCTCCTGTTGCAATTCCTGGTGCTTCCAGGACAATCCCAGGTACTGATAGGAGTGGTGGGGGCAGGACAGGGAGCAGAGGTAAGCAGCAAGCAGAGGACATTGCTCTGTGCATTGGCTTGGTTTCTCTCATTGCTTTGGGTCTCCTGAAGTTTTCCTAGATTCCGGGAAAGAGTGAAATTGGACAAACTTAGGAAGTGAGAGCAAAAGTATAGGATCTTTTCCGTGTTCTCCTGTCCCCTAGCTTGGGTGGATGTAAGATAGAAGAGGCAAGGCACTGGTGAAGGTGGTCAGCCACCTCTGTCTCATTGTACCTGCGAAGCTAAATTAGTGGTCTGCAGATGGACGATCTGGCCAGATTAACCCCAGTGCCAGAGAAGGTAGGGGTGAGATTCCGCAGAGAAGGACAGGCACCGTGCATCTTTATTCTTTAAGGATCTGTAAGGAAAACTCAGCTGCCTCTGTCCCAATTAAGACTTTTAGAAAGAGTATCTTATCTCACACTGACTCATCCCATTTCAAAATGGTGATGGAGAGATAGACACAGGATTATAATAGCTGTTATAAGTGGTGCTTATCACAAATAGGCATGGTCTTAGGTGTTGTTTTTTTTTTTTTTAGCTATGAGGTGCTGTGGAGTCAGTTCCAACTCGTAATGTGCATGTGTGCAAACAATGAACACTGGTTGGTCCATTGCCATCTTTCTAATCATTTCAATGCTTCAGACAATTGTTGCAGCTTCTGTGCCAATTTGTCTCATTGAAAGATATCCTTCTTTTCACTGACTCCTGTCTTTACCAGACCACTTTTCCTTCCAAGAAAGACTCTGATGGTGCTTGTTTCAAGAGAGATCTATTCACTCTTCTGAAAGCTCACGCTATAGCCAATATCCTTGGTCAGTATCATAATTCAAATGCATTGATGCTTATTTGTTTTTCTCTTTTATTGTCCAGCTTTCACGCAACTGGAAGTTCCATGCCTTGAGTGAGGCACACTATAGTCTTCAAAGGGACAGCTTTGTACTTACGCATGTCAATGAGATCTTTCATTGCATGTGTGCCCAATGTAAAATGTGACTTGAATTCTTGACTGAATCCATTTCAATGGGTTGTTCATTGTGGTTCTAAGTAAAATGGAAATTTTGACAACTTTAAGCATTTCTCCATTTAGCATGATTTGCTTGTGTTGATTTTTGCTTATTTATGTTGAAGTGTTTTACCAACATTATCTTTATATTTTTCAAAAGAAAACAGTGTCATTATCACCCTCGTTGTACAGATTAGGTCCCTGTAGTATAGGGAGATTAAGTATTTCATAAAACGTCATAAAAAGATTAGAACTCAGGCCTAGTTCTATATTCAGTGGATTTGCGTCCTGAGTGAGAATGTCAGTAAGAGAGCAGGCAAAGGGGCTGGGGGAGAACCCCCACATGATGCATCTTCCAGCCTGAAAATCTTCCTGCCACCTCGATTCTCTTTAGCTAATACAAAAAAACTGCCTCCCACCTGGCCAGCACTACTTTCTCCCCTTGAAGAGTTTTAGCCTGGTCATTGCCTTTCATGAGGGAGCATGAGATCTAGAGAAACAGGGCAGTTCATGCCGGGCTACTTACTAGGCATATGACTCAGGAAAATTACTTTGATTGTATTTCTTTTGTAGAGTCTCTGAACTTCTGTTAGAAAACTATAGTATATGAGTTATATCTATGCTTTGCTATATTCTTGAAAATGCTAAATATCAATCCAGATGCCAGTGTTCTGTGGCACTGTTAATGCTATGTTCCTTTTCAGACAATTGGGAACTCCCTGTCCTTGTTGTCTCCATGGTGATGTGAAATGTAGAAATTCCCCAAACCTCTTGAGTGGGTGTTCAGAAGAGCAGTGAAGCCCTCACGCCTGCCCCTTAACATCTCCCTTCAGAACAGTTCTGCTCTCTCCCACAGAGCCCCCAGGGGAAGTTGCCAATCAGCTCTGGGAATGATAGTCAAATCCACCCACCACAGGAGGTAATGTAAAGGTGGTCCTACTAATACAGTACTGGGAGGGCCTTCCATTTCAAATGTGGGAAATCATAAGAAGGGTGGCTCAAATCCAAGGCGGAGAAGGGTACCTGAACAGGGAAGCAGACTCACTCCCCACTCACTGCCCTGTGTGGAGAGCAACTCTCAGGCACCCCGCAGCAGGGACAGGCAGCCTAATGTTTTCAAATCACATTGTTCTTCAGTATACTGACTATGCTTAACATTGCTTAATATCGGCTTTACAGCAGGTGAAAAGGATGCCAGGCTCTTTGGATGAGTATGGCAGATGTCATTGTGTGGTCCACCTGCCCAATAATCCCATCCCCCTGCAGCAACTGGAGAAGCTCCAGAGGACAGCCCAGGAGCTCATGGGCAAGTACGAGCAGCAGCTCTCCAGGGTGAGTGTCGGTGCTGCAGGCTGGGCTCAGTGTTCTCCAAGCTCACCCTTACCTGGGCCCAGCATAGGACTGAACCCCAGACAGTTCTGGTCTTTGAGATAAATACTTGGAATGAGGGGGCTGGGGTGGGGACGGCTAGTAGTAATAATAATAAAGTATGGAGAGGTTTAAGCAGAGAGTGCTTCCTATCTTAGTGTTTGAATAAATAGGCATGGGCCCACTGGAAGAGCAACATTTATGTACACTCATAGAAGAAGCAGGGTGATTTCCATGCATGTAGAGTTGAACTGTATACCCTATGGAGTTTTAAAGACTATCACTTTTGGAACACAAAGTTCCAGGTTGTTCTAGCTCCCTCACTCCCAACAGTTTTACTGGCATATAGTTTACATATCACACAATTCGATAGTTCAATCATATCAAGGAGAATTGTACAATCACCACCACCACCCTGTCGCTGCTGTGGTGCCTTATAATGAGTTGTGCCATCAACATCAGTTCTAGAGCCCCATCCCTTCCTCCCCCTTCAATATTTATTCCTCAAATCCCCTTTCCTTTCCATCCTCTCCCGTACCCGCATCCCCTGTACACTACTACATCAGTTATTATCACTTTGCATCATTTCCTCCTGTGCTTTACAAACTGGGAAACACAAAAGAAATAATAAAATGCAAAATCAAAATAAGGTGGTAAGGATAAAATAATAATAATAATAATAATATAAAGACAAAAATAAAAATGAGTCAGAAAGAAAAGAACCCCATCAACCCCATCAACATTCAAACATCCAGCGAAGGAATTTCTTCATGGAACAAGTAAAAGATATTTGCACCACAAACCAGTTCAGGCCGGGTCTATCGGGAGGTCAACTAGTTAAGTCCAGGTCTTTCTTTCAGAGCACTTCTGGATGGGTTTGGACCACCATTCTTTCAGTTAGTGGAGTATTGAGTTGCCTATACTGTCCAGGGATCGACTAGATGAAAAAAAAAAATAGACTAAGCAAAGCGAGATGACCAGTGGAACAGAGAGGTAGAGAGATTGAGTTGAAAAGTTTTTTTTAAGAAGGGCATTGTGCGGGGGAACTGTGAGCAATATTTGGGAGTTTGGGATTGGTATTCTAAGGAAGCACGGCTACAGCAAAGCTTGGCAAATGTGATTTTTTGCCGTCAGATTTATTTCATCGTTCCTGGGAAAGCTGCTTATGTGGAGCCTGAAATGTGGTAATCTGCTCATTTATATCTTCACCAAGACACTTTTGAGGATATCTAACAAGGAAGAGGAAGAGGGAACCTGAGCGGTACAGAACGTTTTTCTCCTGTAGGATGAACGAAGAAAGGAAGAGCTTTAATTACAGAGTAGGATAAATGCCAACGCCCACAACAGTGGTTGTTAATGGAAGGATCACAGCTAACAGATACACAAGTCCTCTGTAGGCTCTGTGGCATGAGGAGGATGTGAGTGCCCACAGTTAGGCCCTGTTCATCAGCTTCCTCTTGTCCATGCCCAGGTCAGCGAGAACTCAGGCATCCTTGACTATCATGATAATCAGGCCCTTGAAATGACCTACAAGCCGCAATCCAGGACTCCCAGTGTTTTTCCTGCTTTCCATGAAGCCCCTGCCTTCAAATTACTTGGCCTACAGCTAGAGGGAGCACAGGAGTTGGTGGCGCAACTTAAGACCAAGGAAGGAGTGGGTGGGTCTGAGAACCTCCTCGATCAACTTCAAAGCCAGGTAGGTAAATATATTAAAGGTGTTCCTTCCCTCTGGTGTAGTGGCTTTGCACTGGGCTGCTAGCTGCAAAGTGAGCGGTTCAAAACCTCCAGCTTCTCCATGGACAGAGAGGAGACTTTCGGTTATCATGAAGAGTTAATCGTTTCCAAAACCAAAGGGGCAGTTCTACCCTGTTCTACAGGGTGGCCACAAGTTAGAAGCAACTTGATCGCCATGAATTTTTTGTTTTTGTTTTTTGTCCCATCCTGTCTTTTCTTGTCTCATCTAATCCCACTTGGTGGGTAATTTCTGGAATCACTGTTTTTCTAGGGGACAGGATCCTGAGCAAAGTACATTTTGATGAATTCGTTTTCTTAAGATGTGTCTACCTAACATCTCCACCTAATTTTCCTAGGTGGCAAATGCAAGCTTCACTCTCAAGCTTCTAGGTGATTCTGACAAGCAGAATTTCCATGCTATGCGCCAGGAGGTGGATGTCCTTGAGGGTCGACTGAGCGCATGTGAGAGGGACAGGGAGCAAGGACAGACTTCCAGCCACCGGAGTTCACACCTACCCCCTGGTGAGGCACCAGACTAAATTAACCAAGCTCTTCTTTCCTGAAGGATAGAATTGGGAATGACTGGTTGGCTGTAACTGAGTGGAGGGAGGGCAGTAAACATTCTGATACAGAAGAAACATTTCATTTTCTTGTTGCAGACAGACTCACATGGGACATACCTTATTTCAGGATCAGCAAAAGGAATTGCTACTAGGGTTCCAATGCATAGATTTGTTCCACAAAAAATGGAGTTAAGTTGGTCTCTGGGATTAGTGGATGGCTGTAGACAAGAATCTGAGACATATGAATGTCTTCATCTCATTAAGGTGCCTTCAAAAACAGATCCAATCAAGACAGTGTCGTCTGAGAGGATCTGTCAGGACAGACAGATTCAAAAGAGAGAGGTGAATTAAAAAGGAAATTTTAAAGATGGTTTTGGCGATTCCAAGGGGTAATCTTGAAAGATTTTGAAGGACATTGAATGAGTAAAGAGAGTTATTATGCAGATGTTTTAAGAAAGTTGAAAACTTTCCATTGAAAATTGAAAGCCAAGAAAATTCCACCAAGGATGTTTTTTTTTTTTTCCCCACCAGGACAATGCACCTGTTCCTTCTTCCGTAGTAGCAAGGACTATCCTGTGTTAATTTCATTGCAAAACCCTATCCTTTCATCCTACAGTCATAATAGTACCACTTCAGTCTTTTTGTTCATAAAGGCCAATGAATATTGAAATGGAAGATTATTTCTATCCCTTGAGTATACCAGAATTGCCACTTGTATATGGTCCAAATCAGAGAGTGCGGAATTCTTTGGGAAATCTTTCAAGAGATGGAAATACCATGTGCAGACATGTATAGACTTTGATAGAGGATATGTCAAGAAACAGCATCATTATATATTTCTGTTTATTATGGTTTTGTAGCAATAATTTCAGACTTACCTGTATGTACAGAGACATATAAACAAATCCATAATCACACATACACAGTGACTTGTATTCTGCAAAAATGATGCCAATTTATGAACTTTATATATGCATTCACATAGATGTATGCACACGTACTGATTATGATTATTAAAAGTTCACAGTTTACTCTCCGTGGACTGGGGGCATCATATCCTGCCTGTTATCCTTTCCAGGTTCCTGTGCTCATGGGATGCTCCAGAAAGTCAGCAGACCTCTCGTGGTACACCTCAATTGGAGAGGTTTCTCATACAAGGCAGGTGCCTGGGGCCGAGACTCAGATCCTAATACAGTATCCCCCCTCTACTGGGTGGCCCCTCTGCGTACAGGTGGCAGGTGAGTCAAGGCTGACACTTGTTCTGTATCCAAATTTGTCCAAAACGACCCTTGCCCCTCTCTCAACATGTTCCAATGTGCTCCTTGCCTGACTTCTTATTTCAGATGTACCTATAGCATTACCTTACAAGTCATGCCTGAATGTTCTCTCATGGGTTAAGAGTGGCCGCTGACTAGAAATATTGAATCCCATGACAACCCCAAACTAGTTCTATCCCCAAACTGAGCCTATCTCAAGAACAAAACTTATGAGTCTGGGCTTAAGAATTTTCATTCTTACTCATAAAAAGTTTAATCCCAGCATCTCAAGCTTATCAGGTGAGTGAGAAAACTATCCTGAGTTCATAAAGCAGAGTCAAGTGAACGTTTGAATCTAACTGCTGCCATTTAAGTGAGTTTGGATAAATGAATTGCTTCTTAGATCCCAGTGATTTGTCAGATGAGGGAAATTTAGATATATGAGATCACAGAGCAAAATGTGATCAGCATCATTGGTACAGATAAATAATAAATGAAAAAAATCTAAAACACTGAATGACCTTTTTAATGAACTGGCTGTTCAGCTCAGGAGAAAGGTGTAACTTCTAGGTAATAGGGAGAGTGAAAGTTGGAATAGACTAAAGTGAGTAAAAGCCATAAGAAGGAAGGGTGAATAGACATCTACCCATCCATGGAAAATCACAGTCATTGAAGCCTGTTTCACAAAAATTAATGCTATTGATAGTAACCATTTACAGTTGTCTTTGAGTCATGGGTGCATGGAGCTTCCATGCATGACAGAGTAGAACTTTGCTCCACAGGGCTTTCCATGACTGGATTCTCCCCCTAAAATAGATAGGCCTTTCTCCTGAAGTTCCTCCGAGTGGACTTGAACCTTCAACCCTTTGGTTTTCAGCGGAGTACATTAACCAGTCATACTACCCAGAGACTCCATTACTGAATATAATGCCTCCTAATACTTACAAATCCACAGTACCTGGAGCACAGTTAATTTTTTTTGTTTTCTTTGAATAACTTTAACACATTAAAGGCTGGATATTTTAAAATCAGGAAGTTAAAAACCAAGCACCAAATCAATGTGTCCAAGACTCATCTGCAAGTTAACACATTAAAGAGCTAATAAACTTGGGATCCATCTGCAATGTATTAAAATCATTTCAGGCAAAGTAAAACAGAAGTTTACTGTACACAATGAAGAGGTAAAATTATTGAAAGCTCAGGAGTTTGACAAAGCCATAAATATCTATGATTATTGAGTGATTTCTGACACCATCTTTTTATGGGCATTTTATGGATAGACTCCACTGCCTTCCACCTGTCCTTAAGAGGTAGTGTCATTTCAAAACAAACACTGGTACTTTGCTGTTTTATTTACATTTCTGTGTTCTGTTTTGACAGCCAATGAAGAATATGCTTTTATTTGCAGATTTTATTGATAAGTTATGCCACCTTCATCAAATTACTTAACCTTTATGAGGTCTACATATCTGGGAATAGAGCCTAATTTATTAATCATTTACTATAAATTTTAAATGAATTAATATATATATGCAATATTGGCATTATTGCTATTGTTATTTATACCATTCTATTACTTTATTGCTGTTTTCATTCTCTACAGTTATCTTGTCATATTATGTAGCAAGTAACAGCAGGAATTAAACCTCACTTGTGTCTGATTTCAAAGATTTTGCTCTGCATTAGGAAACTACCCTGTCCTTTTGAAATAGTCTGGTTATAGTCAGCATGAAATACATTCTTTGCAACAGCTGTTTATTATTATGACCTAATGATTTGGATGTGGGGTGTTTGGTCTAGATACTTTGACTACTACCGGCTGTATAAGTCCCTTGATGACCTGGTGCTGCTTAAGAACTATGAGGAGAGGAAGATGGGCTATGGTGATGGCAGCGGCAATACTGTGTACAAGAACTACATGTACTTTAACTACTATGGAACAGGAGACATGGCCAAGGTGGAACTTTCTTCTAACACCTTGGTCCTACGGCGGTCGTTGCCTGGTGCTACTTACAACAACCGATTCTCCTACACTGGTGTGCCTTGGAAGGACATAGACTTTGCTGGTGATGAAAAAGGGCTGTGGGTGCTCTATGCCACTGAGGAGAGCAAGGGCAACCTGGTGGTGAGTCGCCTCAATGCCAGCACACTAGAAGTGGAGAAAACCTGGCACACCAGCCAGTACAAGCCCACCTTGTCAGGGGCTTTCGTGGCATGTGGTGTGCTCTACGCCTTGCGCTCACTGAGCACTCGCCAAGAGGAGATCTTTTATGCACTGGATACCACCACTGGGCGGGAGCATAGTCTCAGCATCACCCTGGACAAGATGTTGGAAACACTGCAAGGCATCAATTACTGCCCCTCAGACCACAAGCTCTACGTGTATAATGATGGATACCTTATTAATTATGACCTCACTTTCCTGACCCTGCAGCGCCAACCACCAAGAACACCAGTCAAAAGACCCTCTGGGGTCCA
Source organism: Nesogale talazaci (assembly GCA_004026705.1). Taxonomy (NCBI): domain Eukaryota; kingdom Metazoa; phylum Chordata; class Mammalia; order Afrosoricida; family Tenrecidae; genus Nesogale; species Nesogale talazaci. Next base: position 2,292 of record PVJH01007964.1, on the reverse strand, counting down.
TGCCCCACCCAAACCTGTCAAAGCTAACAAATCTGGCACAGCCTTCAGGTCCTGAGACTCCAGAGCTAGACAGATCATTGGTGGGTGAAGTGTATCATTCTCACTTCCAGGTGGAGCAAGGACCCCAATGGTCATTAACCCTAGGGATTGGGACACATTGATTAGGTCTCACTAGTTAGTTATGTCATTAATATCACAATCAATATACTTAGGGTCCCTTAAATAAGGGCTAGGGGGATTTGATTGAGAAATAAAATTTTAAAATAGCTTTGGATATGTGACCTTATTTTTCTGGTGTCTTGGAATCTCTTAATACTGTTTTGAAAATTGTGCATTCCAGACACATATTTCCTCTATTTGAAAACTAGACAATTCGATACTGTTGTGGCCCAGATTAAGAATTATCTCTGTCTGGCAGCACCTAGTTGCAGTGCACAATATTTTGGGGAACTTGTTACTAGGGTGTGATATGGAAATTCCTTCTTTTACTCTTTCCCTTCTGTGGGGTGCAAGGACTTGGTCTGAAAAGGAATGTTTTGGCTATGTCTCATTTTTAAGTACAATTTAGAGACCTTCCCCTGTCTGTGTTCTGCTCTGGGAAGTTCACCAATGGGCAATGATCTTGGGGAGTTTCTAACAGAGAAAGAGGTTGGATGTCCAAACAGTCTCAATAAAGAATGCTTTGGTGTAACAGCAGAAGTAAGTTTCCTGGTCATTTGTCAATGTCCTCCTTGCTCATCTTCAACACACTGAGAGGAGAGGATCCCAATCTCTTTGCTTATCACTATCTGCCCACAAGATAGAGAGGGGGGATATTCAAGGATCTGGATCCTGAAGTCCTCACTGTCAGAAAAGGGACACTAGAATATCTTACTACACTGTCGCATGAGTACACTTTCACATGCACATACCCACATAAATATGTATTCGACTGGATATATACAGCCTCACTCCTATATATCCACTAATCTTGTCTGCCCTCAAACATCAATACAGACATAAATATATGTTTTAGCATATCTCCTACTAGCAAATACTTCAGCTTCCAAAATAAAATTTTATACTATATTTCACATTTGCATGGGACTGAGAATCTGAATTTTTAAGAGACTGGTCATATTTGCCTTAAGAGTCTCTTTTAGTAATGACTTTTCCTCTCATACCACGTCTCCTTTTTTAGTGTTTTCACCCAAAGAATAAAACCAAAGATCAAGTGGAGACACTGAAACAAATCATTCTCGAATATCTACCGGCATACCACAGAGGAGAGCAGGAGGCATAAAAGGATAAGAAGTACTGTTAGAAAATCTTAGAAACTTTCAATAGGTGAATGTTCAAAATGGGCAGCTATTGTTCTTGCCATAACCTAATCTGAAACTTCTAAAGATTGTGTGGTATAGTCGGTACTCATTTAGCTACTAGTTGTAGGGCCAGCAGTTCAAAAGAAGCAGTCACTGCCTGGGAGAAAAGACGGGGAGTTTCGACTCCCATAAAGAGTTGCTGTCAGAAGTCCCCAGGGGCAGTTCTATTGTGCAGAGTCACTGTGAGTTTGCAGGACTAGATGGCAGGAAGTTTGCTTGTCAAGATCGTCCTGAAAAATTCTGTGCTTTTCTACTAACACCGCATGAAATGCAGTTTTAGCATCCCTCAAGAACACAAATCATGTTCTTTTTCAGTGGCCATTGAGTTGGCAAATGAAGTCTGAAGGGTCATGATCATGATGTGGAGTGTATAAGTTAGGATTTCCCCACAAAATTCTTGTAGGTCAATCCTCATCATCTAAAAGATTGGTCCTGATGAAAAAACAAACAAAACCCCCAGTGTAACTTTTCTTACTGCTTTCCCACAAATGTTGCTATCAGTTTTCTTAAAACTTCTAATAAGTACTTATGATTGGTCTGTGCCATTTGAGAAATTCAAGACTGCCCCTTTGATACATAGGGCAGTTAACTAAACGGGGGGGTGGGGAGAAAGATACAGAGAAAAAAAGATTTGGTGGTGGGGGGTGGGCAGCAGGACACTAACTCACTCAAGGGGAGGGTTTATATCTCCAAGGAGAGGGAAAGAGAGACCAGGTTTCAACTGGATGCACCAAGAAGTGAATATAACATACGGGCATGTACTAAGGAACCAATAGAGATGTCTGTGGGGCTGGCCCCAATCCCCTCCACCCCCCAAGAAGAATGCACTTCAGAGGACAGCACTGAAGTTATAGCTTGGGGAGAGGGGAATGTCTGAATAGTTCACACAGGAGAAATGAAGAGGGTTGGAGAGGGAGGGGAACACGTCCTG